>MU912117.1:54585-79758 GCA_036418165.1 Cooperia oncophora | reverse complement strand
AATAAAAATTGCAAAATGCAAAATTTTGTCATCGTGGGGATCCGAACCATCAGACTCCTGTTCACCCATTCGCATGAGCTTGCAACACAAGCTGCCGGTCTCTTTATATCCTTTGCGAATTTCATGGTTCTGCATGCACTTCTCTAACATGCCACAAGCCGTGAAGAAAAATCAGTGGCGCATTGTAGTAATGTATTCGTAGAATTATTTTTGAATTACAGATGAAGTTCTATGTAGTTTATAACAGTGTTCGTGGTACTGAACTAGTTTGTTTTGCTTTAATGAAATAACAAATTATATATGGTAGGGATTATTTTAAGTATTTCCTGAGAGTCCTATGCATCTTACAGTAATTCAGGAGACTCAGGGGACTGTGGAGAATAGCAATCGATGCTCTTTTCACAATATATTCTTTTGAGATGTTTTTACTAAGGTGTTTTGTGAAGTGAGTTGCAGTCATTCAAAATCCATCGTACTTCTAACCAGGGAAGTCCGCCATCTTACCATGGAACTTTAAATGGAAGCCAGGGATAGATAGAGTCTATAAGGGTATTTACAAATATAGATAGCAAAACTGCAACCTGCATTTCACAAGCAACTTATGAGCAGGTAAAGTTTGTAATGGTGCAGTAGGGTGGAGGCTTGGTGGTGAGCTGTGAAGCATAAGCGAGGAATCGCATACGTCGAATCGAGTCGTGGTGGTTCAGTGGTAAGGTTCGACGTTCGACGACTCGATTCGACGTATGCGATTCCTCGCTTATGCTTCACAGCTCACCACCAAGCCTCCACCCTACTGCATACAAACCTTACCTGCTCATAAGTTGCTTGTGAAGTGCAGGTTGCAGTATAGTAAACATATGCCCTGAAGACTGGCAGATAGGTTCACTATTAGATAAGTCTGCGCAACATCGCAAGCTCCACGGGCGCGAACACTACCCTCGTCATCCGGGCAGTTGATTAGGGCGGTCGTCAACGGGCCGCAGCGCGTGCCAGGAACTATTTGCTTTTTCCAGGCTAATTTAGTCATTTTTTCCAACTTTTCACTGTTTTGGCTACTTTTTCCCAGATTAGCAGCTCCTTATCTTCACAAGGTGGAAAAAATGACTAAATTAGCCTGGAAAAGCAAATAGTTCCTGGCACGCGCTGCGGCCCGTTGACGACCGCCCTAATCAACTGCCCGGATGACGAGGATTAAATGCAACGCTGTAAACTGAAACCGCTTGTTATTTTCGAAATGGCAGATTTTTTACATCTCTAAAAGACGTGATCATGGAAGGAAACATTAGAGAAAGGATGATGGAGTGATGAGAGATCACATTACAGATGTTAAAGGCAAACAAGTAGAAAGCTCTCTACTGACTTAGGAGCTCTTCTATACAATAGTACAGAGGAGATTTTAAAGAAGAATGCGGAAAAGATGTGATTGACTCCGCCAAAACGAAAGATCAATTCTCCTAGTCTAAACTGTCGCGAAGTCTGAACGCGGCCTTTTTTCCCTCTGCTTCTTGCTAGTAGGCGAGCCTCTACCAAAGTTGTTTTGAAACGTTTTCAATCTTGTGGGGAAGCGCGCAGCTTTCTTGCAATTATAGAGTTGAACAGCCGACCTCAGCATTTTTGAAATAATTGGCTAGTTGTCAAAGCTCGACCATTCAAAGCTTGAGGGGTTACTGACCAACAGGGATGGAAGGTTGGTGTTGGCCCGGGCTGGAGCCGATCTGTGTTGCCGTTCCACCTCCACTCACACAAACGAAATAGATTTCGCAGCAGAGCACACCGAAGCGTTGTGTGAAATTGAGTGTGGCAATGAGTACTGCCCACCAATCCTCCCTCCTGAAAAAGGGTCTCGGTACAACTGCTGTCCGAAAGATCGAGCTAGATACTTGAATTTTAACATTCCCGCGCACTCAGAAGTTGCACTGGAACGAGCTAAAGCTTTAAAAGACGAAGGATAAACTCTTTGCCGTTGGTCAATCCCTTTGCGAGATGGCTTCATATTTTGGTGTACATGAAGGTGATGGATGAGAGCCTGCTTCTGCTTATCGAGGAACATCTTGGGTATCTTTCGCCCTGTACTCGTATCCACGTCTTCTCTCTGGGCCGCATCTTCTTAACTGATACTTGCCGCGGAATGCCTTTTTTGCTCCCTCCCGGTACAATGAATTGCGGGGGTCAGCCCATATGCAAGTCCGTGTATTCTTATCAGGACAAATCTGGTAGTGGGTGAGAGTCGACCACTACCAGTATTTGAACCTAGGTCTGCTCGAGTGGTAGGCGCACCGCTTGTCGTTATACCACCACCGGCTTTTCAGCGGTATCTTTCCAGAAAAGGCCAGTTTCCGGAAGAACCTTTCTCTGAACAACCATGACTTTCTTGGATTGGAGCTTCTCAAGAGGAGAAAGCGGGGTTTTGATATAAATTGACTGTGCTTGAGCGACTTCAAACACCTCTTTACGATGATATTCCCCGGTGCAGCGCCGTGGTGGGATTTTAGTGTCACCTACAAATTTATGAATTGAGCAGTCATGACTTTCTTCATACGTAACCTCCTTAACACAAAAAAAAAACCGGGGCCCGGTTCAAAAAAAAACTTGTTTTTGTTGTGCCAATTTCGGGCAACCCGATAAGCGCGCGCCTTCAGCGCAATATCGTCTCCAGTTAATACAAGGAACCTCTAGAACTCTAGAACACACCTTCCCGTCAAAGTTACCGGGATATACAGGGGGGGGGGCAAAAAAAGACATTTTTCTTCGTTGACTTCTGAGGCGCTATAAGCTACACTTTATTAGATTCTGATCGGACACTTCATTTTTATGGACGACTTCTAGCCTACCATTATAAGCCAGTACGGAAGGGGTTAGTTGAGGACATCCTCTACTGCGAAAGAACGGAAACTGCGTTGCTGGCAATATCTGTAGGAGCACCAAGGATATCTTGACGGATGCAGGAGCTCATACATCATTCTTTTCTTCTTTCCTACATTCTCTTTCCGGTTCTTTGCTCGCAGTCTCTGAATCGCCTATTAACGAGCTCCTGAAGCGAACACTTAAAAACCGAGAGCTTGCGGTATATAATTGCGAAAATTCAAAGAAGGAAGTAGCTTCCTGAGAGCTTGAAAGCTGGAGAGACATAGAAACCTCAAAGTCTCTGGAGCGTACCATATGAAGCCTGATGGCTTTTTTGTTTGCAAGTTGAAGAAATTGCTCGACCCTTTTCTCATCCAAAAAAACCCTGTTCTGAAACGTGGACGTTTCCATCCCTCAGCTATTGGTATTCCTTCAATATGTCGAGTACCCGATGTTGTAGCGAAATCCCGTCGCGCAGATTCTACGACAGACGGAGCGCAAATTTGTAGGCGGTACAACAGTTCGAGTTCGGACTTATTCATGTTCAAGCTTATGCAGCATTCGATAGGTCCAATGAGTCGGGGTCAGTTTTAACACTCTGCGCCAACGAGAAGAGTGACGAGAATCCAGGTGTCTCCACTTACGACAGCAGCGTAAACTAGTGAAATACAGGGGGGGGGGGCAAAAAAAGTCACTTTGACCGAGTCACATATCAGCAAAGTTTTCGCTGCCCAGACAGAGGACGTGGATACGAGTACCAGGGCGGAAGATACCCAAGATGTTCCTCTATAAGCAGGAGCTGGCTCTCGCCCATCACCTTCATGTACACCAAAATATGAAGTCATCTCCAGTCGCAGCCTGACTGGAGAAGACCTTTGGAATTCATGTCACCTCCAAACAGCTGCGAAACTTCTAGTATGGAGTCACCCATGGATAGCTACCTGGAGACTCGATCTGGATGACCTCCAACATCGAGCAGCTCCGACAACGTCGCCACGGTCTAGGACATCATCTTCACCGCAGTCGCCAAGGCGCGGGTTGATGGTATGGACCGGACGTACCTGGAATGGAAAGACCAATATTTTCTTCGTGGACCCCGGACTGAAGGTGAGCGCTACATTGAGCAACTCGTGAAGAATATCCTCCTCTATGTCGTCATCCGTACTTCTTGGAAACTTTGTACTGCTACAGCCACATGGATGATCCAGATGCCACCACATGGAATCGGAGGACGTTGGAAAAACCTTCGCCTACTTGGAATGGAAGTCGTTGAGTACCTGAAGGAGATGGAATATCCAAGTAGGTCACCTGACCTGAATCCCCTCAATTACCCGGTTCGGGCGGAGTTCAATAGGGTGGTCTACGGTGGCGGAGAAATCGACTATCTCGCTGATCTCAGGCACCCACGGTCGCGTGCCAGAATCTCTCGATGGCGCTCGTCCAGAAGGCTGTGGCGGAGTGTCATGATAGTATTTAATATGCTCTTTAATATGGTGGTGAAAATGTCCGATGAGAATTTAATAAAGTGTAACTTATAGCGCCTCGAAAGTCAATGAAGAAAAGTGACTTTTTTTGCCCCCCCCCTGTATGCTTTTGGATCAGGGTCCTGCGTGGAGCCTCAACAGAATCGTCCTTAGTTGCAGAGGAGGGGTCGAGCTTGGCTCTGGTCGGGTAGGGACAAATGTGAGTTACAAAACCTTTTTGAACCTGATCAAGGCTCTCAGATAAAGGAAGCAGCAAAACATGTGATGCAGATGAACAAGTATGTCCCTAGGAGGGCTTGAAACTGCTTCAAGCGACTCAGAGATGGGTATTCGGGCCTTATCAAAGAGCATGGCATGAAGCTCCCTCTTGGGGATAGTCTGCCTGTAGATCCCTTTGACCAATTGTTGAACCTGTTCCACCAAGTGCAGGTGATGATCAATGAGAACGTGCAAAACCTTCACGGCATCTATCATTTCCCATTTGTTTGGCATGCATCTCTGTGAATAAGGTGATTAAGTAAGCTCTCGGTAGGACTCAATAGAGCATTAGGTTTTAAAGCAAACTTTATAAGTTTTGCATGCAACTCTTCTGACTTCGAAGTGATCTGTCAGTGCAAACGTGGTATGCAAGCTTGTTTTGAGTGTTCAATCGTTTACTGGAGACCGAATACGTGACTCACTTGTGCATCTCCTCGTTTTGAGTACAAGTCTATCCTCACAACATGTTTTATTCATAACATCCTATATCAGACACTAAGCAAGCTTAGCACGAAGGAAGAAATACTCAAACCTGAAGTGCTTTAGCAATACTCAAACATTTCCCAGCCTAATAAGGCTAGCAATGTCAATCTTTCTAAAAACCACAGAACAGGCCTGGTTATGAATAAAATGATTTTCCTATAAAACAGCATTCAACTCAGACAGCATCTGCTGCTATCTCATAAAAATGAGCTCGTCTCCGGAATATGGTGCAGTTCAGTCGCCGACAAATGCAATCGAAGCTATCTCTTGGTCTCGAGCTGTGGTTCTGTATTAATCGTCTTTGGAGCAGTGCTAGGATTCCCATTAGGCGTCACAGCCCCATGTCGCCTTTCGCATTCCCAGTGTCCGGAGTGCCTCACGTTGGATTGTGCGGTTCAAGAGCAGGTAAACGAATGCGGGGAAACCTGAAATTTACACTGTATTACACACATTTACACTACACAAATTTACACGACTGCTTACAAGCAGGACAACTCCATCGAAACACTTAACTTTAGGGGACTCAGGGAAGCTATTTTCTATTCCGTGAAAGGTAATCAGAAGGCACGCTTACTGTTGGCAAAGTTATGACTTACTATACCGAAGCACGCTTGTAGTGGAGACGTTTGAAAACAATGAACCTCGTATCCTTCATATCGGATACTGACTAAATGGCTATGATACTGGGTTGGCACTTACATAGTTGATGTCGTTTTTCATTGAAGTCTATGTGAAAAGTGAGAAGATTACTGAACGAGTTCTGTGCTGTACGATGGACAACATCCCGCTCTACACGCGGATGGGCTCACTTATTGCTAGATTTTCCGCAATTTGCAATCATCAAAAAAAATCGTTGGTGCACAAATGAAAGTTCTTAATTTGTTTTGTGCCTTACGAGGTTGATAGGTGGAACTGTTTATTCAATATGGCCTAACGTTTCGACTGAATCGTCGTCATCAGAGGCCGACGGTTTCATTTTGAGTGTCCGCTGCCACACAAGAGCGATGGTTACTTGTAAAACCTCTGGCATCATATTTATTATTATTAGTATTTACACTAACTATCCTCTTGTGTGGCAGCGGACACTGTCGCTCATAAGGTGGAACCGTCGGCCTCTGATGACGACGATTCAGTCGAAACGTTAGGCCATATTGAATAAACGTTCCACCTATCAACCTCGTAAGGCACAAGACAAATTGAGAACTTCTATGCGCTATTGATCACATTTCCTGTTGTCAATAATGTCTCTGGATCACTCCCAGTGATCTCGATCACTCTCTTTGCTATTCGCTATTCTTTAGCAGGTCTTCTATCATTTTCTTCAGAGGGTCTTCTATCATTATGGATAGCGGAGCGGCGGGCGGGGTCAATGAAAAGGGATCGCGCTAATGAAAGGAACGACAATGTCTCCGCCTTCTGGGTCCTACCCCCCCCCCTCTTACCTTTGCGCTGCGAAAGTGATCGCTGCCCCTACGGGCCTGTACGCTCACGAAAGGAGAGGAAGGTTGACTGACTGGGGCAGCGCCTTAAACCTTGACTCTCGTTACGCAAAAGCGGCTTCACACTTTTGATGTTTATGACTAGAGGATGTACGTCTGTTAAATCGGCCTGCAGTGGTCCCATCGTTCAAGAGATGGCATTTCTTTTTTGTACATCTGCATTGCATGGAACACCCCTCAGCGACTGCCTGCAGTCAACATGCTCCAAGTTCCGAAACTCTCCGATCAGGTAAATTTCGATGCTCAATGAGAATGCTGGAGTCTTCCAGGATCTCTACTAATTCCCTTTTCTTCGACAGGGGTCTCAGTGTAGTCCGACTCGTAGATCGAGCCCTATAGGGCAGCTGGTGCTGCGATGCTTGTCTTCGAGGTCTAAATTGAAATACCTGAGTAGTATTGAAAGCTTTGCGCCCTTTAAGATATATTGCTTTTTATCCAACAAACTACAGAGTGGTTCTGCGGTTTCAGCTCTCTAAATGGGCGGACTAAGTCGAAGATGCCCAACTTTGTTGAAATGACACTAAGTTTAGGCACTTAAAAATTAATGGAGGCAGACTGAAAATTAATGGAAGGCAGAATTTTCGATTAAGCAGCGAGACCTTCCATAGAGCGGAAAGTCTTCTATCAAACAATTCAGAATTCAGCGGACAGCCCATCTTCATCGCGAGGATTTTAAGCTAGAAAAGCGCCATTGCTCATGAGCTAGTCTAGTTGAAAACATTTGTTGTCCATTCTATTGTTCTGTCCGATATTAGTTTGTGAATGGACATTATTTGTAGTTGTGACTCATTTTCTATACAGTAGACTCTTCTGAATCCGCCATCACAACATTGTTTTAGCCAACCTTTTTTCTATAACTTTTCTTGAGCTCCTACAGCCGACAAGGACCTAAAAAATACTTCATAATCAAAATGCACTCCGTCCCTTTTACAACAGTTCTCATTTGTGTCCAACCCAAGCTACTTCTATCCAACGAAAAACCCTTAGCATTCGTAGCTTTCGTATCGCTTTAGTAGCACCTCTGCACATAAGGAGTACCATTGAAATTGGGCAGTGTCAACAACGTACCATGACTAAGCTGCCAGCAGATGTGACCAATCATAATCAGACATGACGGTGTCGGCAGGAACTGCATATAGACGTAAATCACTGCTCCAATTACATTTGCCATACAAATTAATGAGGTTTGTATGAAAAACTAAACGAACAGAAGATTCAGCAAGTGACTCGATTCCTAGTAGCGCAAATAGTTCCGCTGGATTCAGTGTTCCAAAATTCAGCACGTTATTTCGGCGCAGTTCGGCAACGGGGAGGGGAGGCATTTTGTACTTTCATTGCTTCCCTAGTTCCGGTTTACAAGTCTCACTCTGGTGAAACCTGTGAACTCTTGTGAAGCTGGAGCAAGGTCGACAAGCCATCATGGTAAAACCTGTCAACTCGAGAAGAGGCTGTCTAGATAGGTCTAATGGGAAGTAGTGAAAGTGCAGAATGCCTTCCCCCCCCTCCCCGCCAAACAGTACCCTTTCTATTCAGATGAAAATGAAGAAATATGTAAGGAGCTAGTACATAGAAAAGCGTCCTAGTGTAAAACAAAGCCTCACGGATTTCTGTGCCCATAATAGTTTGCCGGATCCTCTCGAAAGACGTAAAAGAAGTCTTGAGTAGCACACATATAGTGAACATGTGATTGCAACTACGAGTAAATTGTTGACCGTGTGCGGATAGTTGTGGAACTGAAGTAAAATGATGACAGGATAGGGGCTATTATTCTCATCACTTGGAAAAATGTTGAATTTTTAGCGTGATATGTGTTCACCTCCTTCAGTTGAGCGTACGATTTCACGTACTACTTTGAAAAAATTTGCGCTGTAGCAAGGTGCACTTTTAATACAAGCTCATCACATATACACTCTACTTCGCAGCGGATGGTTGGTGTCAGCCAGAATGAGTGTGTACAGCGTCGAAGCCGTTCAAAAAGTGGTAGAAAACGAGTAATACGCGATATGATACAGTCATATCATTTGTTCGCTTTAAAAACTGGTGGAGAACGGGTTTGGCACCGCGCCAAACGCAGCCGCACTGACACGCCCAACCGTCCGCAGAGAACTACACTATACACTTCTATGTACCTGACAACGAACTACCTGATGTGGGGATGCCTTCGCGTATAGTTTTACTCATTTTTCATCCAACTAAAAGGACAGACCTTACGAGAAACAAGGTCTTCATTTAAACGAGAGCGCAGGAGCCAGTAAGTAATGAGAGCCTCGTCTCTGAAGACAGTTCGGTGGATATTCAAAGGAATCTTTCGATATTTTTCAGACACTTAAGCAAACGCAGTGCGCTACAAACGGTGCGGCTCACATCGAAGCATAGATAGAGCTGAGACATTTTTCTTAGCCAGTTGAACTATACATTTCGTCCCCTCTATCGATTGGTTGAACTCCTCTCGATGGTAGGCACATCATCCGATTCCTCCGAATTGTTGCATTCGCATCGAGCTGCTTTATGAGTCTGAATGTCTTGAGTGCGCGAGTGCCTTGCTACATTACGAATCTGAGCTTCAACTACAAGCGGTGTCTACCGCAAAAGCCGTTTTTGGCGTACCTTGAAAGAAGAAAATGCAACAAAAGAAGGGATTAGGTGCGCGCGCGTCTCCCCGTCACTTTATCACGTTTTTGTATGGAGAGGGCCAACAAGCAGCCTAACTTTCGCTGTTGAATGAAGCATGCATTCGACACTAAGGTGAACTCTGCTGTGAAAAAACAACGGGAAATGTGAAATGAAGTGGAAGCACAGGCGAGAGACTCAAATAGTGGAGCAACAACTATCCCGTCGGGAGCTGTTAGTTTTTGCAAGATTCGATTTTTTTGAGATTTATTTTTCAAGAACTTTCCTGATATATCTATACTCGATATAGTAAACAAATCTTTATAAGCATACAATGTATCAGGGCTCTTTCAAATATTGTCGCCCACAGTATGATGCCCAGGCACATTGTGGACCACGTTGACTTTGATTTGGCATCTTTAAGACTCATTTCACTTACTAGATATTATTGCAAAAATGGAAAGCTTACCATACCTCACCAATGTCGTGGTTATCGGCGAACGTAAAGAAAAACCAGGCAGTGTGGTCAGAGTTGAATAACACAGGATGAGTGAAAAGTATATAGAAAATAAGAACGAAAAGACGACTTAGCACAACAAAAAACGGACATCAGGCCAAGACAACATAATAGGTACGGATGCCAAGCGAAAATAAGACTGAAATTGGATAAGAGATTTAATATAAAATTTTGTATCCAAAGTGACATGAGCCTTAAAAAACGTTAAGGTAAATCATTGTGTAACAGGAAAGAATCTGAAAAAGATAATGAAAGCTGGACACCATCCCAATCAGCCACACTTTAATATATATAATGCCGCTAAATACAACTTACTACTCGCTTCGTTAATAGGCAATATTCAAATTGCCCTATGAAGTAGAATCATGTTTCTGTTCCACTATACATGTCTGGAGTTTCCATTTCCAGTAAGTTTTCCAAAAGCGAAGCGAAAAAAAGAGAAAAAAAAAACAACAGAAGGTAGGACTAGAGTGGGAATCTCCCTGCGTAACTTACACTCTTAAATATATTGCAAACGTGAGATTAAATCAGACAGTAATCACACAGAACATAAACTAGAATCACATCAAAGAGAACAGAATATAAGACACAAACGAGAAGAAAAACGAAAAGAATGACAGAGAGAAAATGTAAAAAAATACAGAAGAAAGCGAAATTCAAATAGACAGTGTTGAAGTAGTATCCAAAAGGATACTCCAGCGTTTAGCCTCCACCCTCTTGCTCACACGGGAGGTAGTGTGGTGGCTGTTGCAATCTCTTAGAAAATGATTCGGAACGGAGATCTCACAGTGCTGAATGTTGAAATTATTGATGCCACAGTTCATATGACCAGAGTCTCTTCAGAATCGAAAGCAAACGTTGTGGCATCTACGTCTATTTTTATGCATTGTCCTACCACTGAGACAGACATTCTACATTCTAATATAGTGCTTAACACACGCGCAGCCGTGAGAGTGAAGCCTCAGGTGGTCTCCCGCTGGCCTCTGCTAAGTCTTCGTCTCTTTCGGCATCGATATGTGTGGTACTAGAATGGCACTTGCAATTTACGCATGATGAATGCGATCACTGTATCGCGTATACAGTGCACCAGTACTGATGTTACAAATATTTATCAGATTTCTCTGGAAGTGGCTGTTCAACTGTAAATTGCTTACCATCTGCATCATCTGCTTGTTCCAAAGGTCAAGCAGTCGATTGATGACTAATACGAGACAAATCATGCATGCACCACACCATAGACCTGAATGTATATCGCGATGAATATCTTGTCTAAAATTACCGCAGAGCCTTCACTCCTTACAAGTCTTTATTTTACGATTTTTCCCCTGCTCCTAACTTTGGCATGTGACGCCTTGGCTCCGCCAAACTTCACCATGTGAAGTGGTCAAAACAGACACAGACGACGGCAGATCCTGATGAGGAAATCGGCCTCGTATCGTTATGATACCAATAAGTAAGAATTCGCCTAAGGATCACTAAATTATAGGTTCAGGAAAATAGGCCTCTATACTGTGCCGCAAACGGCTCGTGAATGTTCTCGGGTCAAACTGAGTGCGGAGGAGAAGCAAAATTCTCCGCCTAAGCAGTCTCTAGTAAGTAAAAAAGCTGAATTAGCGTCACTTTCTCTTCCGGGCTCCATAACAGAGCTGAGAACCCGAGTTTTCTGACACGCCCCAGCGTCCGCAGCGAAAATGAGTGTCTGATGCCGAATCAGATAGTGTCCTTTTAATGCCGAATCCTTTAAAATGGATCCCTCTTCCAGAGAAGGAACCCCTGCCAAAGGAGACTGATATTCGTCCTGGTATACACGACAGGCACGTACAGTCTGAACTTTTCTTCTAGCCCTTGCTTCATTTCATTTTTCCTTCTTCTTTCCTGATAAAGCTTTTGGACCAAGTCTGACATTAGAAGAACAAATACCTACCGAGCCCGGCTGCTCCAGTGAGGAACATCAGGAGAGGCATCATGCAATAATTAGCTCCAGTCAGCCAGAAATATCCAGTCAGTAACGAGTTCACTCCGATCGCACACATGTCGTATAGGCCTTGAGATTATTCTGTAGGTTTCAGATACGTATATGTGGGAAAATAACGTCACACAACCGAGCCGATTTTTAGGGCTGCAGATTTTCCGAAAAGGTTTGTGCCGTTTTCTTTTTTTACAATTTACTGAGCAAGACTGCCAGAAAGTGAATATTTTCCTTGTGTGAGGTGCTCAGGTTATCCGCAGAAATGCATGTACTTTCAGAGATGCCTGCGAAGGAAGAGGCTCAGATTGAGTGACATTGCTGACGATGAGGTCTCCACCCTTCGACATACGCACAGAATTCACGGGGCAAGGTCGTTCGCGCTGCTCGTCTGCACGCTCCTATCGGGATAGTATTTGGCGGTTTTACTCAAAACCGCTCCATAATATCGGCCCTTCGAGGTTATTCAAAGTGAAAAATTCGAAAATACCCTGAGAGATCCTCGTTGACTCGCGAACTTCATTTCAGGGAGCAGCTCGGACTATTTGGGTGCATACCATCAATCCCATTCGGGTATAGCGCACAAATTAGTGGGGTGCGTCCCTCCTGTTCGCCTGCACAACGCAGAACTGCCACGTGAAATGAGATGGGTCAAATGCTGTGCATGCGGCGCTAGCCGTGACTCTGGTCAGCAATAGACATCCGCATGGCCTACCTGATGGGAGACGTAGGCATAAGGAGTGAGTTGCCACAAGCGTTTTTCCTCACTGGTCAATACTTTTGAGCGGCCAAGTTTCACACTACTATCGGTGCGTACCTTCCACCTTGCACAAGCGAAACAACCCCCAGGCAAGCGAACAATGTGTCTCTACACTGGGACTTCCTGCCTGGAGTTTTAGATGCCAAAGGTCATCGGTCATCTTTCGATCTGCTCCAAGACTTACTGAGTGATCGTGTGTGACAGCACAGCATGTGAAGAACCTTTTTACGAATATTTTCACGATTGAAAAAATTCTCTGGTCGGTGTATACGTTGGAAAATATGAGGAAACATACCTAAGGCAAGCATAATTTTGTAGCACGACAGTCGACGGTACTGTTCTCGAAGCGATGACTTGTAACACCAAAATATACAATAGCTGGAATTCTAGCTCCCTTTCTACGAACATCTATTTTCAATTACTATAATATCTAGAGACTGACTGAACAGAAGTCTATTTTTTTCCTTAGTATTGCTGATAAGCTGACTGTGGTATACTCAACTAAGAAAGGTCCTCGAAACTGATGCTCAAAAGGTTGCAGCTATCATAGCGGGTCTGCTGATATGCCACTGACCTCATCAGGACTGTTATTCTATAGGGTGTAACTCCTATCAGACGTGAAATGGCTGAGTCCTTTTCCGGAGACAGCCTACAAACACAAGCACCGGGGATCAAATCCCAGAGTCCCCAAAAGTGCACTATTCGAGCCGAAGCTCTAAAGTCAAGTGCGGTTCGTAAATTTCATATATTAGACAACTATTGATGTGAGCTACATAAATTACTACATTATATTGCATCATTGTCTGAAAACCAGAACAGCTCTGACCTCAACCGTGATCCCGTAGATGATGGAGCTCATACCGATAAAGCTGATTCGTTTTACCGCTTTGACGTCTCGTACCTCTGCAACGCATTTACCTGTTATTACCACTTTATTTATCAGAGCAGACAGATACAGACCATTTTATCAGTTGAATAAATACTAATGATGGTTTTTTTCCAAGAAAAGTTACACAGAAACAGCTGAGTTCCGCAGGTTTTTAACACCAGATTGCACTACTGCCTGTACAGAGCACTTTCTCAGTTGAGTAAACAGTAATGATGGTAATCCCATTAGGAAAATAAAAAAACTGCCAGCACTGCAGGTTCCCCTCACCCTTTTGCAGAACTATGGGGCGTCGCGTTTACAAACGCGTGTTTTTGTGCGTTCTTGTCCAGTGAGGTGATTCATTTTTAGTACTGTTTCTTTTCACGCATGTTGTCGCAAGTTTTTATTTTTTTCTCAAGCCGAAGCTTATCGTCTTCAAAATATTTTTGCGGCGAACTTAGACCTTTATATCGGCGATTCTAACGTGAGGACCTTATAAAGGGTAAGTTCCCCATACAGGATTGACCCTATTTCTGCGTATTCCTCCCCTCAGTTGGATCTTGTTTGATAAGATTGGCCCACTGGTCAAGCGACCAGATTTTCCATTCTCTGAGAAGTAACGCTTGACCGATGCACTAAAAACAGTTTTCGGGGCCCTCACTGGTTCTTTTATTGAATCTTCAGAAGCTGTAAGAGGAAACCAGCTCAATCGGTCATTGGGACTCTTATAATTGCTTATATTTGAAATAATAAGCATTACACAAAAGAGCGCTGGGAATATTAGGTCGGCGGGAAAGATCTGTCACACCTTTTCTGAACTCACTACCTAACTTACTCGCCCATCACATGAAGAACGGTGATCGGTAATGTGAGTAGAAAAGAATAAAAATCGGTACTATTGGCACCACCTTCTAAACGCTCCCTGAAACTCTGACTTCAACCACCCTTGCTCGAGCTTCAGGGCTGCCATGGCCGAAATGGAGGAGGACGATGTCGTCAGTTAACGGACAATCTTCCACGACGCTAGTGCTTCGAAGCGCGAGCTTACACTTTTGAAGACGGAATGAGTTTGAATGTCCAAATAAACTCAGCCTGAGGGATCTGTAACTCGTGGAACTCCTGACCTGTTTCCATGGTTAATCCCACGCCAAAGCAGACTGGAGATCTGGAGCGAATGGTCGATCAGAGGGGAGGTTTGTCCACACAATCCTTGTTCAACATGATGGGCAACCCACTCCGCCCAACAAACGTCAAAAAAGCCAAATACTATGTCGAAGCGTTCTACGCAAATTCATAGACAATATGATGCTCTCTAGAGCAGTTTTTCCCCTTTTTTTTGCATGCTGAATTCACATTTCTTGACGCGAAAATATGTCACTCGTGAAAAACCTAACTTGGTTTTTTGTTCTGAGCAGCGAGCGAGGCTCTGATCTGTTAACATTAGGAAGTTCCCCCCCCCCTTGGTCTAACTTGGGTTTTTTTCCCTGATACTGTGAGTTATCTACATGTTACAAATCCACTTGAATTGGTCCTTACAGTTAGTGCATAAGGACAACAATGATAAGCAGTAAGGACACACATCTCTGCTGCGCCGTCCAAGGACTGTCTACAATTTTCGCGATTTCGTACTCAATGTTCTGAACACTCCTATTTCTCTTGGAAGAGCAGTAGGTGATATGATGAATGGGATTGAGAAGTATCCTAATGTTCCTTACATGCAGTCATAGTTGGCCACGTTTTCGGGATCTCCACCAGCTTTTATGAGCCACTCCATGTTCGTCTTCGAGAGGCAACTCCTAAACGAAGTTTCTGTGAGCACAAAACAGATAAGGGGGAACATGTGATGTAGACGAACGCCAGCCTATATCGCTAAACAGCTGATAGTGCATAACAGCGTTGAAGTGTTTCAAATCAAGTTGTTCACCTTAGCAATGTGCTTCACACTACAACGCACAAAGCAGTAGAAAAGTTTACTCAAAAAAATATTCCGCCAACTACGTGAAAAAGAGCAATTAGTGCGTTAGACACAAGCTGTACGCTTAGTTGTAAGGACAGTTCTTGCTATGTGCAAGGTGGAAGGGTCTGAACCTGTAGTAGCGTGCACATTCTCCGCTCAAAAAGGCACAGGAACGGGGCTGGAGGGTGGCGAAACCAGTGTGTCACTTCAGGATTTCCTTAAGGTGGAGCACTCGCATCAATATCAAAATTCTGCAGCGAACACGCAGTGTAAGGTAGAGAAGAACCAGAACCGAGAGGGCGCTGACAAGTAGAGCGTCTGGTCATAGTTAGGCATGTGGCAGATCGTGCGCCGGCAGGAGCTGAGTCCGAGAACACCACTACCTTCAGCTTTGTTTCCGTGCACTTTTGAGCAGAGAAAGTGGCACGCTAGTGCAGCTGAGGATCTATTCACCTCACACATGGCACACAACGTAAGGACCAGGACTCACCGAGCTTGCGCCTTGGGCTGGATGGGGGGGGGAGGGGCGTAATCCATTTTGTTATCGTCCCTCGGGCTTATGAGCAGCTAGGGAAACAGTCGCCGTCGAATGATCAAATTATCATACGCCTACTCTCTGCATTTCTGCAGCTTTCGATAACTCAGCTGTTGTCTAGGACATTCCTGGAATTCACCGGTGAAACCATTAAAAGAAGCAGCATAGCTTCTACGAATTGATCCCTTTGGTAACGTGTGCAGGGCTAAAAAAGCAGTGATAGCATACACTCGTTTTCCCCTGAACGGAGTAGACGTGTCATTTGAACATGGCATATAATGGGTTAATCATGGGACTTTTCCATTTGAAACGACTGTCATCTTTGTTCAGAGTGGGACAGAGACATAACCACAATTGTCTCAAAATGAAAATATCTCACCAAAAGTACAGCCACCGCCACGCTAAGTTGAGGTACGCAGGTACGCTTACCACATATTCAGGAAATCCTATCTTAAGAGGATGTACATTGGTGACCCATTGGTGATGCAAAAGATTGGCAGTGCCAAGCGGGGCTGTTGCGAGCCGGGGCGGCTTGTTCCATCAACGATGTTGTCCTGAGTCCTCTACAACTGGTGAGAATTCCGCCCTGCTGGGTTCCAAGCCCTGCGGCTGTCCAACGCCTTATCGTTTTCAGGGATCACGACTACAAGTGCATCAGAAGAGGAGCAAAACAAAGACCAACGTTTTTGGACTGTCTGACTGTAAATGATTTAGAATTTTAAGCTGACACTCTGTACACTTTTAACACCGATCGAATTTCATAAGCGATTTGAAGAGGCGTGGTGCTGAAACGGATTAACCAGTATAGTCAATGGAGACAGAACGAGGCAAGATTTTCGAACAATTACATAACAACATATACTCGAAATCCCTGAGATCGGGTAGGCGTGGCTGCGTACTTGATTTTAAATGGCGGCGGCCCAGGTTTTCGTGAGATATTGTCATTTTGGAGCAGTCGTAATCATGTCTACATCTAACACAGAACAAGATAGCAGTTGTTTCAAATTGAAGTATTCCACGAGAAACCCGTCCTATGCCATGTTCAAAAGCCACGCGCGACTTCGTCATGATAATGGGTGAAACAACAACGCAGTGTTGTCCTTAGCAGGTGTCTTCAGTTATGCATTACGCTATGAGGGGCTTGCCACAAAGCTGCGTTGGCCATTGCGGTGAGTTGGCAGGAGCGTAGGAAGAGACTCACCAAGTTGAACTGACCGGTCCATGAGATAAGCCAGCAGACCCACACCGTGATTTCGCCAACGAGGGGGGTGAAGAGGCAACGCCACCGGCAGAAGCCGGCCAGCCGCGACTCGCCAAGCCGCGATCACGCCGCGATGGGTCGCGCGGGCGGCAGCGTGGCGAGCCAAGCGTGGAGGAATCGACGCCGGGCGCAGGAGAACCCGACCGCGGCAGACGGCCGGGCCAGAGCATGGGGTAGGCGAGCGCCACCAGGACAGCCATGGCGGAGAAGGGGAGACCAAAACGCGGAGCATCCGGGGCGTCGGCCGTACGCGGGAGATGCCCCACGGGGAGGTAGGCCAGCCAAACATGGCGGGGGGACGAGCACGCAGCGCACTTGGGAGGGGGGAAAAGCAGCGAAAGGAAAGGAGAGAGCGAGCGAACTCAGATGAGAGCCAGCGCGAGACGGTTCAGGAGCGAAACCAGTACGGCAAAAGGTCACCAAAGCCGCGCGGCGAGAACGCGAGGCGGGACAAGGGCCAACGGAACGGTGGGGACACCCAAATTAAGCGCCGGCGGGAACGCGTGGGGTGCCAGAAAAAGAGCCACGCGAGGAAGCAAAGTCACCACGCACACACCGTGAGAGAAAAACCGCGCGGTTGAATACAGCTGGGCGCGGCTAGAACGGCTGACGCAAACGGCACCAGCATTGAAGGGCAAAAAGTAGGCGGCCACCCAGTGGAGGCGCCCCAGAGAGCGCAAGCCCAGGAACAGATGCGCAAAGGGATAGGAATGGGAAAACGGCGCGCCGTTGCGCTGCCTTTCAACGAACGGAAGGAGAAAAAACGAGCGCGAGGAAGAGCCGCGTCGGGGTTACACGGAATCACGCGGTACGCAGCACGTAGGGAAAAGGCAACAGGCCGGCAACGGCGGCCAAGGCAATGAGAGCAACAATCGGGACCCGGCGGAGACGTGAACTGAGAAAGAGAGTTGCAAAAGGCCGGAAACCGAGGCGCTGCGGAGGTAGAAGCGGGGCGACTGTGGGCTCGACGGCCGCGGCGCGCAAAAGCGGCACAGGAGGCGACTCACAGCGCGCGGGACGCAAACAGGTGAGAAGAAGCGGGTCCGGGGCAAAGAAACCGAGCGCGACGCACGAAGGCGGAGCGGGCGGACGCAGCGTGGTCGAAAAAAGCAGTAGGGAGGTGCAGGGCGGACTGATTAGCCAACAGCAGACGACGGCCAGGCATTACGGAGATGAGCGCGCAAACCGACAATTAACGCGCACATGTAGGGCAACAACAGGGCTGCCTTACTTAGGGCCCGTCCGCCAGCAGGTCGGAACGAGCGGGAGGAAAGTCCCAGGCCGAGACCAGTTCATCGATGGGCCAGCGGGAGCGCCAATCGGTCCGAAGACCCGGAGAACGAGCCCACGGCAAGGAGCAGGCAAAAAATTCAGATCGGCCAGAAAACTGGGGCCCCAGGAAGTGTCGCCGGCGAACATGAAGAGTGATGGTGCGGGAGTGGCAAAAACGTTGGGACAGGGACGAGGGACAAGCCAGAAGCACTGGCAGGCACAAGGAAGCCACACGCCAAAAAAAACATGAGTGCAGGTTGCCGAGAGAGGAGGGCGAGGCAGCAGAGCGTAGAAGGTGGAGGGCGGCAGGGGCGACAAAGGAAAAAAAAGAGAGCTGCCCCGAACCGAGCTGACGACATGTTCTCGCCCAAGGACCCGCCCCGTAGCCGCGGCGGCAACCGACCACGGTCCAGCCAGGACGTCCATGACAAAAGGAAGAACGCGCCTACTGGTCCGCGCATGGAGCAGGGAAAACAACTTAGCGTGAACTTAAACCGTGCGCCATAACGGGCTGCAGAAGACGCGCTGGCCGCAAATGTGCAAAGAGAGAATCAAGACAGAGTGGAGGGCACGGTCCCAAAGACGCGGACAAAGGCTGCAGCGCATGGAAAGGCCAGGACCTGCGGTGACCGTTCCGGGGAGAGCAACGAAAAAACGAACAAAGCGGGGACCCCAAAAGGGCGTGTAGGAAGGGAGGCCGAAGGACCGAGAGAGAAGCGGGGGAAAGGACAGCCCCGAGGGGAGTAAATGCGAGGGGGTGGGGGGAGAGAGCATTGCGGGGGAAGAGAGAAGCAGGAGCGCGACACGACCCACCCAGACCAGGACGGGTGATCGAGACCTACCGGAGGTAAGTGACGAGGAGGCGCGACCTAAGTAAGGCATGCAATTACAGAAAAACCCACCGGGGCTGGGAGTGCGTGCGTGGCTAAAAAGAGGCTCTCGCGACGCGGCTTGCTCCAGCAAACCCAACGACGCAACAGGGCGATCAGGAGTGGTCCAGCTCCAATGGCGACGATGACGGACAAGCAGTTCCAGCAGCTCCTCATGGCTCTCACAGACGCCGTCAAGGGACTCGCTCAACAACAGCAGCAGCCCACGTCACCAACGGCAGACGCAACCAGGATGTTCGACGTGCTGGCAGGACGAATCGCGCAGTTCTCCTACGACCCGGAAGCGGACCTCACATTCGAAGCATGGTTCCACAGGCACGAGGATATATTCAAGGCAGACGCTCAAACGCTCGATGATTCAACTCGCGTTCGACTTCTCTCCACAAATTGGACGCTACCGCCTACGAGAAGTACTCAAGCTACATCCTGCCGAAGACGCCACGAGACGTCACGTTCGATGAAGCCGTCTCGACACTGACCAATCTGTTTGGACCACAACAGTCACTATTCAGCCGTCGCTACGCCTGCATGAAGCTAGCTAAGGATCCAAGCGAAGACTTCATCACCTATGCTGGACGAGTCAACCGCGAATGCGCCAAGTTCAAGCTATCCGAATGCGACGACAACCAGTTCAAGTGCCTCATCTTCGTCAGCGGATTGCAATCGAGCGACGACGCCTTCATACGACTCAAGCTGCTGGACAAAATCGAAGCCGACTCGAAGTGCACGGTCCAATCTCTCACAGAAGAGTGCAAGCGGCTCACAAATCTCAAGCAGGACACCAAAATGGTCGAAGATGGATCACCAAAAGTGCATGCGATCAGACATGGACCGACAGGACGAGCAGAGAACCAACCCCAGTCGTCCAAACACCCTCGCACTGTTCGCGACAAAACCGAGAACCGCTTCCCACCTTTCCCGAAGCCCCCTCCATCCCCGCATCCTTCATCATCCCCGAAGCCCCCTCCATCCCCATGTTGGCTATGCGGAGCAATGCATTTCGTCCGAAATTGCACCTATCGACGACACAAATGCTCCGACTGTCGCAAAATCGGTCACAAGGAAGGATACTGCGATACCAAAAGACGGAACCGCCCACAAGCGATCCAGCCGATATTCATCGAAGCCTACAGTGCGATCTGATGCAGTATTCACAGTGTCAAGCAGTGATGGCAACTACCGACGATATGCAACGATAATGGTGGATGGCAAACCAGTCAATTTCCAAGTGGACACTGCCGCGGACATAACGATCATCAATGAGTCGACATGGAAGCTCATGGGCAAACCGAAACTACAGCCACCGTCGCTATCGCTCACAGTGCCTCCGGAGATCGCATCCAATTCATTGGTCAACGCAGCTGCACATATAGCTTCAACTCAACGACAGCTCAAGGAACGTATTACGTCGGCCGTACTCAGCCCAACTTACTCGGTGCAGAATGGATCTCCAAGATGGGAATCTACAGCCTCATGGACACTCTTCCACGAGTCGATCCCGGAACATCTATCGCAATCAACGCCAGCAGCACCACGTCGAGCAACGAGCAAATCGCAAAGGAACTACAAGACGTTTATCCAGAAGTCTTCAGCAGCGACCTCGGACTATACAAGCTGTCAAAGGCCAGTTTGCGTCTCAAGGCGGACGCAAAACCAGTATTCCGTCCGAAACGTCCGGTACCCTATGCCGCACTTCCAGCAGTGGACAAGGAAATCGACGACTCGAAGCAAATGGAGTTATTTCGAAGACCAACTACTCAGAATGGGCTGCACCCATAGTCATAGTCAAGAAGGCCAATGGATCTCTGCGGATCTGTGCTGACTTCTCCACGGGCCTAAACGATGCTCTGGACCTTCATCAATATCCACTGCCGCTACCTGAAGACATCTTCGCGACACTCACTGGAGGACAATACTTCTCCCACATCGATTTTGCTGACGCCTATCTTCAAATCGAAATGGACCAGGAGTCGAAACAACTGCTGACGATAAATACTCATCGAGGACTCTATCAATACAACAGGCTACCTTTCGGCGTCAAATCGGCTCCAGCGATTTTCCAACAGATCATGGATGCAACACTGGCAGGTCTGCAAGGAGTCGTAGCCTATTTGGATGATGTTATCGTCATGGGACGCACACAGGAGGAGCACCAGAAGAATCTCCACGCCGTTTTCAAGAGACTCGCAGAAAGTGGATTCCACGTGCGCTTGGAAAAATGCCACTTTGCAACAACACGTATCAACTACCTCGGATACATCATCGATAAACATGGCCGACGCCCCGATCCGAAGAAGATAGACGCCATCACGAAAATGCCAGTTCCAAAGACATCACCCAACTCCGATCGTTCCTCGGACTTCTGAGCTACTATGGCAGTTTCGTCAGAGAAATGAGAAGCCTTCGTGCTCCCCTAGACTCTCTCTTGGCAAAGAATGCCAAATTCAACTGGACCAAAGCTTGCGACGACAGCTTCAATCGAGCGAAGGCGATACTCTCATCAGATCTTCTTCTCGCCCACTACGACCCAAGTCAGGAAATCATCGTGGCAGCGATGCTTCAAATTATGGCTTGGGCGCAGTCATTTCACACCGTTACAAGGACGGATCAGAAAAAGCAGTTGCTCATGCTTCTCGCTCACTACTTCCAGCCGAGAAAAACTACAGCCAAGTCGAAAAGGAAGGACTTGCGCTCGTATTCGCCGTTCAGAAATTCCACAGGATGCTTCATGGACGACATTTCACTCTTCTGACGGACCATAAGCCGCTACTCACTATATTCGGCTCGAAGAAAGGCATTCCAGTATACACTGCCAACCGGCTACAAAGATGGGCAACAACACTCCTGGCGTACGACTTCAATATCCATACCGGTCAACCAGGAAACTTTGGACAAGCGGATGCACTCTCACGACTCATCGCAAAGCACTCCGCTCCAGAAGAAGATATCGTAATCGCAGCTGCGTCTGTGGATAACGACATCACACACGCCTTTGTCGACGCAGTACGAGCACTACCACTCACCGCAGAAGATATCAAGGAATCTACAGCAAAGGATCGTATCCTCCAACAAGTGAACAGCTACATCAGAGGATCTTGGCCTGCAAAAATAACGAATCCAGACCTGCATTGCTTCTACAACCGTCGTGATGCACTCTCAATGCTCGACGGATGCCTACTATTTGCCGATAGAGTGGTCGTTCCAGCTACGCTACAATCACGAGTACTGCGACATCTGCACAATGGACACCCTGGCATAGTTCGGATGAAAGCTTTAGCAAGGAGCTACGTCTACTGGCCAGGAATGGACAAGGACATCGAAGCTGCCGTACGCCGCTGCACGAGATGCTCTTCAGTCGCCAAACTTCCAATCAAGACGACGCTTGCCGCATGGCCTCAACCAGACGCGCCATGGACACGTATCCACGTCGACTATGCCGGACCATTCGCAGGAACCTACTTCCTGGTAATCGTCGATGCATTTTCTAAGTGGCCGGAAATCTTCAGCACTAATCGCACGACGACAGACGCTACGATTTCGCTCCTGCAGCAGACCTTCGCGAGATATGGTATGCCAGAAACGCTCGTATCCGACAATGGAACACAATTCGCCTCGGACACGTTCAAAAAGTTCTGCAATGATCATGGAATACAACATCTTTTCTCGCCTCCATACCACCCACAATCCAACGGACAGGCAGAGAGATTCGTCGATACCTTCAAGAGGACGCTGTCGAAGCTGAAAGGAGAAGGAACGCTATCCGAAATCCTGCAGACTTTCCTTCTGACGTATCGATCAACCGAATCCGACACTGGATGGAATGAAGACGCCTGCGGAACTCTTCATTGGAAGGAAATTGCGAACCATTCTCTCGCTGCTCAAGCCGACTCTACGACGATGGCCAACGCGAAACACGTCAATGGAAATACAGTTCAACAAGCAACATGGCGCCCGGAGACGTTCTTTCAACCAAGGCGATCACACGAAGATCGACACGCACGCGACGTCCTCCAACACGGCTCCAGGTGGACCCCACAAGAAGACTTACCATGTTCGTGATATCAGTTGATCACCTTAGTTTTCCATGTTTAAAAAAGGGGAGGTGTTAGATATCGCATTGATCTACCGACCCACCATGACCACTACTTTTGATCGTTACCTACCGTATTAGGTACTAGTTTTCGCGCCTAATTAATGATCTCAAGTGACTATATAAACCCAACGTTTTCTGTTAGTTATGTGTTCTATTCCTAATAAATATTCTCTGCCTACTCTGACTGACGACCCCTTTTGGTAATGAGCACCAGGCAAGGGTGTGCATTGAGCAAGGCAAGCTCTACACCAGGTATCGTAAGGGAAAAATATGCCGGCGAATAGCTACAGTCTTTATTTGCAAACGAGAGGGGGCGAATTGCAGCGTAGAGCTTATCTGCAACTGATGCCATAATGAGCCCGCTACAGTCAGTGGAAGAGGCTGCCCCGGCTACTCTTCAATCCACGCCCCTTCATGCGCTCTCCCGTTAACCGGAGGGTGACTGTACCCTCCCTCATCCACCCTACACTTCATATTTCACTCCACCTGGCTACCATATAGTGGCCAAAAAGCAGTTGGTATACGGCTTCCCATGTCAAACTTTTCACATCCAACCAATTCCAATTTGCTTATTATTTTGATATCTTGTTGTTGCAGTAAACTGCAGCATCTGTGTTTTGATAAAGTGGATGGGATTTTTCCCCTTCATTAACGACTATTAGCAGTGTTCGAAAAGCCACAAACAACGCTCTAACTCTGTAATTTCTGAAAGTTTTTCGACATTGCTGCTGAGTGACTATCCGACTCAATGCTTTTTAAGTTATGTGACAAGGGACCGAATTCTCTGATGCTAAACAAAGCCGTCACGTATGTGAAAGAAGCCGATACGAAGGGATGGAGTATCCCAAGAGCAGTGATTTCGCGGAATGCACACTATCAATCATTCTCGATGGATTTCGTATTTGGCCTAATATTGGTCAGACAGCCGGAAACTCACGCTCGAGAGTCACGTGCCATGAAACAGGTATATTCAGCAGTTCAAGAGGTGATCTAGTGCACCCTGGGGGATATCTTAGTTGAACACAAGTGTTATGGATAGCAGATGCTCAATCGTGAACCTGTGGCCCAACTTCCCAGTAGAGAAAGAAGCAAAAAAACTTTTAGTATTCTGAACAGAGACCTTAGCAGCGGGCGCATTGGACGAGTTTGTCGTACGTCGGCAAGCCCAATCCCAGTATTTGGAGTGCAACCAGTTTCCTGGCAAGAGCACAGAATATCGCTCTACGACGCTCCAGGCAACGCTAGGTGCACACGGAATTCCTCTTGTAAGCCGTTGTCTTGTAGAGTTAATGTAATCTGGTTGCAATGGTTGCAGTAACCACACGTCTCAATTCTTTTTCTCGTCCAGTAACGAAAGTGGTACACTCGTAAGCCGTTGTCTTGCAGAGTTAATGCAATCTGGTTGCAATGGTTGCAATAACCACGCGTCTCAATTATTTTTCTCGTCGAGTGACGAAAGTGGTTTCTTTTTTGCGGAATCGGACAACGATACCGAATGCACGAAGGCATTTCGTGGACCACTTGATCATGGGAGCTGTCATTGAATTTCGTCATTAGCGAAGTAAGTATTCGATGGCGGAAAGGGCGTGGAGGGAGCAAACGAAGGAGCTCCGACCGGTAAATTGCTGGTCATGTCAGAGAATCAGAAAGCGGGAATAGAGTTCGCTTACTGTCTGTTTAGAACACTAAACGACTGGGTCCCACCTCCTCCACACCAACGGAAGAGCCTTGGTTCTGCTGAATGACTATCTTTCATATTTCATAATGTCGGATTCAATGAGATGAATTTCTTCCGACGAAATGACAACTCAACTTCCGCCTCTTATTTAGTTGTTCTGTGATAGTCAGCAATTTTCAGTTAGACGTCTTCCACTTG
>MU912117.1:32148-54485 GCA_036418165.1 Cooperia oncophora | reverse complement strand
ACAGAATATCGCTCTACGACGCTCCAGGCAACGCTAGGTGCACACGGAATTCCTCTTCGTAAGCCGTTGTCTTGTAGAGTTAATGTAATCTGGTTGCAATGGTTGCAATAACCACGCGTCTCAATTATTTTTCTCGTCGAGTGACGAAAGTGGTTTCTTTTTTGCGGAATCGGACAACGATACCGAATGCACGAAGGCATTTCGTGGACCACTTGATCATGGGAGCTGTCATTGAATTTCGTCATTAGCGAAGTAAGTATTCGATGGCGGAAAGGGCGTGGAGGGAGCAAACGAAGGAGCTCCGACCGGTAAATTGCTGGTCATGTCAGAGAATCAGAAAGCGGGAATAGAGTTCGCTTACTGTCTGTTTAGAACACTAAACGACTGGGTCCCACCTCCTCCACACCAACGGAAGAGCCTTGGTTCTGCTGAATGACTATCTTTCATATTTCATAATGTCGGATTCAAATGAGATGAATTTCTTCCGACGAAATGACAACTCAACTTCCGCCTCTTAGTTGTTCTGTGGTAGTCAGCAGTTTTCAGTTAGACGTCTTCCATTTGTTCCCCCGTGACCACTCTTCTTCCAGCATCCCGCCAATTAACATAAACCCCATTGGCATTGGCACACGAAAATTGGCTGTGATACTGTCGCAAATATGGATAAAATCGCGTCGAGAACTGCGGAAAACGCCTATATTATAGCTATGAATCTCAAAAGTAAATCTCTGGCTCTCTAAAATTTTCACTATGACCTTTTTCGAAAGAAATCCATCATGAACATGATAGACAGCGTGCCTTTCAGAAGGTTCACAACCCTAGGGATGGTGCACCCCTTCGCTTGGGCTCCCTTCACATTCATGGCACCATCAATTGGTCCCTCAAATTCGTAATGCTTGAGCATTATTGTAATCCGCGCTCACTGCAAATAGTTGTTTTATTATAATAAGTGCTGCTTACGCTGCAGTTCGCGCTACGAAAGTTTTACGAGAACGCTGGATTACGGGTTTATGCCACGTTAGGCAGCGTTCAGACTTCGCGACGGCAGCGCTTGGATCGCGCGTTCGACGCGATCGATGCAGTAGAAAGCATGCGCATCGATCGCGCCGAACGCGCGACCGAAGCGCTGCCGTCGCGAAGTCTGAACGCTGCCTAAGGTTTATGCCAAAGACTTTACTTAAAGCATTTACGGTACCAGGGCTATAGCTTTACAGTATTCGCAGGTTGAATATGATGACCGAGTCAGCCGGTATAGATACTGAATCGCGAGCCTGAAGGCTTCACATGCTTTAATTTTGTCATGATCGTCTGATCGGCTCATCACCTTATTCCAGTGACTGCTGTAAGGCTATGACACAGAAACGTTAGGGTTTGAGAGGGTGAAAGAAACTTGGTGGCGTACCTGATAGCGCACGAGCTGCAAGTGGAAGATGCGGGTTCGAGTCCCGCCTATATTCAATATTCTTGCACAACTCAGCCCTTGTGATGACGGCAGTAGTCGCTGTCGAAGAATAAAAAGTAGTTACTAAATATATTTGACGTATTTACTGCATGATGCTGAGCGATGTTATTGAGGACTCGGACTTGTTTGACAATTTCATTTACAACCTTCTCTATATAATTCATTTCTCAGGCTTTCAATTACAATGCTTAAATATTATGTAATACAACTACAAAAAACGACACATCGAGCTATTCGCACACCAGCGATGAGAAGGCACGGACCTATCGGCGGGGTTTCAGAAACATAAAATGTACCGCGTTAATATAGCATTGAGGCATAATGGAGTCTATGATTAGGCGATGCGCCTTAAAATGTCACGTACATCCCCCTTTTGCATTAACCTCTGGTTTTATGCGATCTATTCCCTGCGGTTCCATTCTTAGAACATTGGAGCAGTCTCAGCACCCGGAACAGTAGGCCAAAATGGACGGAGATCCCATGCCTTTGTGCTGCCACGCTCATTCGTTGAATCTGCTCGCAAGACAGTTAAGGAGCTAACATGGAAGCGTCAATGCAGAGGTTTACGCCTGTTTTGACCTGCTATCTCAGGCGCTGAAGCACCTCCAATGTTCTGAGCTATTTTCTTCTTCGGCTGTGCCAAATGTCTATGCAGTACACTCATACCGACGAATGGAGTATTACTCGCATGCGTAAGGGTGCGATGCGGGCGGAACAGCTTCGTGGATAAGCAGCGGGGTTGGTCAACGCTCTTCTGTGCTCGTCCAGATGACCATTCTGCAGAGGTAGCCTGCCTGATATATGTAGGGTGAGGGCCAGAAAAAGTCACTTTTCTTCATTGACTTTCGAGGCGCTATAAGTTACACTTTATTAAATTCTGATCGGACATTTTTACCACCATATTAAAGAGCATATTGAATACTATCATGACACTCCGCCACAGCCTGGACGAGCGCCATCGAGAGATTCTGGCACGCGACCGCGATGTGGTGCCTGAGATCAGCGAGATAGTCGATTTCTCCGCCACCGTAGACCACCCTATTGAACTCCGCCCGAACCGGGTAATTGAAGGGAATTCAGGTCAGGTGACCTACTTGGATATTCCACCTTCTTTAGGTACTCAGCCCCTTCCATTCCAAGTAGGCGAGAGTTTCTCCAATGCCCTTCGATTCCATGTGGTGGCACCCAATGCTGTAGCAGTACAAAGTTTCCAAGAAGGTACGGGCGACGACATGTGAGGAGGATATTCTTCACGAGTTGCTCAATGTAACCGCCAGCGCTCACCTTCAGTCCGGGGTCCACGAAGAAAATATTGGTCTTTCCATTCCAGGTCCATAACATCCCCGCGCCTTGGCGACTGTGGTGATGATGTCCTAGACCGTGGCGAAATGGTTGAAGCTGCTCGATGTTCGCCAGATGCTCCATACTAAAGTTTCGCAGCTGTTTGGAGGTGACATGAATTCCAAAGGTCTTCTCCAGTCAGGCTGCGACTGGAGATGACTTCATATTTTGGTGTACATGAAGGTGATGGGCGAGAGCCAGCTCCTGCTTATCGAGGAACATCTTGGGTATCTTCCGCCCTGGTACTCGTATCCACGTCTTCTCTCTGGGCAGCGAAAACTTTGCTGATATGTGACTCGGTCGAAGTGACTTTTTTTGCCAACCCCTGTATCTCCCTTCCATTGTACTGATTCAGGTACACGGTCCCGTGAAGTTCGCAGTTTTTTGCTGATCAACAGTAGGATTGGTAGTGAAACTGACTTTCACAGATTCCTGGAAGTGTTGGAGGGCGTTTAGTGTAAGCAGAAGACGGAAAACGAGACATGGAAAGTTGGGAGTTCTCCAGGGTGCGGTTCACCTCATGTGCCATTTTGTCGTGAACGGAAGTCGTTACATTTTGACGTTAGGTATGTGCGGAATGACGTTAGGTATGTGCGGAATGAAAGCTCGAAACAGCCAAGGACCCCAAACACATTACGCTTCATGCGATGAAGCTCAGAGATAGCAGTAGCTTGCCATAAGCTCTGGAGTTTATTTGCAACGGTGGGGGGTACTTTCCATCCTTGGTTAGTGGAGACTGTCCTCTGAGGCTCCTGCAAATGGATGTATCATGACTTTAAGGAAGTTTTCAAGTCCTAAAGATCGAGGTACTTTTCGACCTATCTCATATTATGAGTTCCTGTAGGGCCACACAGCCGTAGTCGAGAAAGCTAACACCTACGTTGTCTTAAGGAAGGATATCGCTCGAGGAAGGATATCGCTTAAGGAAGGATATCGCTTGTCATGGCAGAGCATAGCTTTTGCATCAGCGCTTCCAAGCTGGACTTATTAATTCGGAGGTAGGCAATGTATAGGTCGGCCACCAGCACAGAATGACGGCCGTTTACTCAAGCTTCTTGAGGCGCAGCCGAACGTAACCTACCAGTAAGTTGGCTCTCTGGGCTCCACCTACCTGATAACTGCACACTTCTCCGCAATCTCGGTTATCGGGAAAATTTTTGTGAAGGATGCCTCATGAGTTGGACCCGTCTGACAAGTCATACCGAATGACCGTGACTGAGTTTTCTTTTCCTTGTACACACTGGAAGAACATTTGTGAGATCTTGTGGTTGGTAGCGAGTGTTGGAGTCCTTGCGTAAACTATGCACACATCCCTCGCAGGATCTCTCAAGGAGAAAAGTAGATTGCTTAGCCAAAAGCAGATGTGCATGGGATAAAGATTTCAGTGTGTTATTGGTGGGACTTTGAAGCGGTATCGCTGGATACTAGCACAGCTGTGAGCACAGTCTACTCTAATCAACTTCAAAATATGGATGACGTCACGCTTGAATTCATTCAGAAATACTCAATTTTTCTCTACTACTCGGCAATGCGAAGACCGCATGTGGGGATCAGGCTACGCCAAAAGATCATGGATTCTCGATCAGAGAATGCGACCGTACCCAGCTTATTTACAAAGTTAGCAGCCTCTAATTACCACCTCCTTTGGTCCCTACCGCATCCTTTAGAAAGCAAAAATTCCGAAAATCGACGTCTACTCGAAAATGAGGTCCACCTCTTCTTTTTATCATAGTTGCCGTAGTTCTATAAGAATGGAAATGAGAAGCTGTGCAAAAGGTGGGCACTAGTCCTAGTCATTAATGGTGATTACCTTGTAGATTGGAAATGCTTTTAGTGAAGGAAAATTTGGTCCGAAATTTCGGTCAAAATCTCGCAGGACTTTCCGTCCAACCTAATAATATGAAATCTGAGGCCAAGTGGTGAGCTTTGAAAGAAGCCTCTTGTCAGTTGAATTTTTGCAGCTGCGCTGAATTCCAACATATTACTGTAGAGCCTTCCGAATCTGAAGCTCAGAAGCTCGGTGGTACTATCGCGATTTAGGCGCTGAGAAACGGTGGGAGACCTCTTCATTTTAGGCCGTTTAAGACCTATAGAACAAGACAGACTAGTATTACTACTTGTCGCTCAGTGGAATCTCAGTATTGTTGTTAACTGCAGTGCGTTTATTTATGTGCCAACGAGGTTCCCATGTAAAAACTTTAACAGTGGCTCAACCACCTCAGCTAGATTTCATAGATTCTGCTCGGAGGTCTGATTACGGCTGAAGTTTTGAAAGTTGCTCTCTTATGCCTCTTCTCCTAGGTCTCTCCATCAGGAAGCCAGAGAAAATCTAACATTACTTGTAAGTGAAAGGAACTTGCACGTTTCACAGCCCACTATGCATACACAGGAGCCAGGGTGAGGTTGCTCCACAGCTCGCAACCCACTGCCAGACCATTTACGTCGCCGAGCAATAACCGACCATCAAAAGTGACGCACTCCTCAACTTACCAATTCATATTTTATTTAGTTATTCTTGGAGTGTGAATTGATGAAATGTGAACCCACTAATTAGTTGTATTCTCTGATTGTCAAACTGCACCACGTATGCTCCTTTTATAGCTGCTTACAGTTCTCCAAGAATTTTTCAATTTTACGGTCTCCATGTCCGCAGCAACAACCCCCTCTGGAGCAGGAATCTGGAATCAAGGAGACGACAAGGTCAGTATCTAGAGCAACAAGTAATTATGGGTCAGATTTCTTCGAACAAAAGTAATTCCCTCACTAGCCATGGAGACTTTTCGAAAAACTGCACCGTAACCAACAAATCATCCAAAAAGAAGTGTTTGTAAGACCCCAACCGGGGCATCCTATGGAACGAATTCCAGAGTGTCTTTTCACTCTGAATTGAACTCGCTTTCAGTCAACAGTCGGGCGAATCTACAGGCTGGCAGCATGTCAGTTCTTGCAGGTCTGAAAACTTCTGACTCATGGCTTTGGAACGACTTTAGAATTATGCTGCAGTGTCGAGGTCGTCTTCCAGGGTTACCTGCACGTGTGTAAAGTGAGTTAACAATGATCTGCGGACATAAAGATTGCGTTTTGAGAGAGCTTTATTTAATACTGTCACCACTAAAGGTCAAAATCATCATATATTCACAACATATAATTTGTACAATTTCTCGTAAAAACTGCTCAACTATAGTGTTTCTTTTACAACAAATCATTCGTAACGTCAAACTTTCTAAGCCTAAGCGACTATCCTGTACAAAGGAGGAAATAATGGATAATCTTGGACAACACTCGAGTTCATTTCACGAAGCAGCAGCGCACAGGAGAAGGGTTGATTTCAAAAGAGATGCTCTCATCTACATTAAGCCTAGATACGCATTCGAAACAAGCTCGTTTTTGGAAAATATAAAATGGTGTTGCGGTAGAAATTTTCCAACATATGCATTCCCTTTTCAACGCAGCTATCAGCCAAACGCCTAGTATTGTGAATCCGAATTCATCATTGCCTTTCGAAGCAGGTGCTAATATTGGGCACCACGGCGTTAGGACGTTTGCGAAGCCCCAGTGTTGTAAGTGCCTCTCGTTGAATTGTGCGGTTGAGTAGTAAGTAAACGATTGCAGGAAACCCTGAAAGGTACAAGTTTTCAATGTGTTCTGTTTGTATCGACATTTCGACCACTTCTGACCCATTTTCTATTATGATTCCATTATTTCAGCTTGACGCTTTGAAGTAGCTATAAACGGGCACAAGCAAGGCTGTTGCCCAACGAGGCGATTTTGTTTCACGGATTCAGGGTTTGTGAGACGGTGGGTGAAGAAGAGGATGACTTTAGCTTATGAGGCCAGATAATAGCTTGTCTCAGTGTACAGTCTCTCTCCATATATATGGTCAGTGCATAAAGACATTGCGCCAAGGCGACACCGTTTGAAAGTGGAATATTAAGTGGGGCTCACCTAAGATATTAGGTTGTCCGGAAAGGAATGCGCGTTCGAGCTTAAAAAATTTTTTATTATAAAAACGAAATTAAACAAGATAAATTCAAAAGACAATCTCCATTAGTATCAATGACTTGTTGTCAACATTTATGCAAAAAATGGATTCCTCTTCTGAAGAACTCGACCGGCTGCGACTCAAAGAAGTTGGACACCCAGAGTTGGACCTTTTTCGCGGTTTGTGAATTTTCTCTCGGCCAGGGAGTTCTGCATCGACCGGAACAGATGGTAATCGATGGTGCCAGGTCTGATCTGTGTGGCGGATGAGGCAGGACTTTCCAGCCCAATTCCTCAATTTTTTTCTAGAGTGATTTTCGCCACATGTGGATGAGCGTTGTCGTGGATAAATTTTGTCGACGTCGTTTCGACACTTTGAAGACGCAGTGCTGGATCCATGCGGTTCAACTGGTGTTTGCAGATGTCCGCCGTAACCGTCTGACCCGATTCCGGAACTTCAAAGTACATCAAACCTTTGCTATTCCACCAAACACGGAGCATCACCTTTTTGCCGCGTATATCAGGTTTCGGAGTCCGTTTTGGAGGGTCACTGGAGTCTAACCACTGTCCTTTTCTCGTTGCGTTATCGAAGCAGACCCTTTTCTCATTTGATGTAATAATAGAGTCGAAAAAACCGCTGTTCTTGGAGCGACGAAGAAGAATTCCGGCCATTGCCACTCGTGTTGCCTTGTTTGCGTCGCTCAGCTGGTGCGGCACCCGCTCTTCCCAACTTTTTTCCCCAAAAAAAGCAAAGTAGACATGGACAAAAATATATCAAAAGAAGCACAATAAAAATCTCTTTCTAATAGACAAAACTGTCTCCAAAAATCTTCTATAGTAGGAGAGAAAAAATGGACAAGTTCAAAAAATTCAACGCGCATTCCTTTCCGGACAACCTAATACTTTCAAAAGTAGCAGCATCATACACTGTCCCGGCACTTGGTGTGCTACTTCATGCTGCAATTCGGAGCGAAAATCAGATGGTTCGCCACTCAGTGTGTGTTCAGAAGATTTTTCTTTTTTAGCTAGGAAATTCTACTTCTGAAAAGAATAGTTTGAAATTACTCTAGAAGCGCATTTATTCGCAGTTCGGCTTAGTAGGAGAAGGAAATATTTTCACTCTGCTCTTTCGCTAATTCTCTTTGGCATTTCATGTCAAATGGAATGAAACAACTAATTTTCGCCCCAAAGTGAGCTGTTGTAAAGTGTTGTACTAGTGATCCACTTCGAAGCATAAAGGTAAAGCCTTGGCTATTCAATCCCGTTTTGGATGCGGCACGCATTCCACTTACATTCAGGATCGTTTTGGCTTAATGAATGGACATAACTTATACAATGGCTTCCAAGAGCCAGACGATGTGCAAGTCAGTGTTTCTACCTTTCCAGAAGAATCTGGTGCCAATTTACAGTCCCGAAGGCGTGAGATTTTATTGGTCTGAGCTGTAGTTGGATCCTGGATATCACCTTCCCACGTGGTGAGCAGATCACTTACCACTACACCACCTCCGCACTCAGTCCACCTTGCTCAGAGTAGTTTACAGACTTTCACAGGGATGATCCGCTGGGAACCATTTAGCGTCTCTACGGAGCCGTACTGTACCCGCACTTGAATGAAATGAATCGGGAAAAGCCAGCCTAGTGCAGGGGTTGATAGCAGTTCCCGAAGTAAAGGGGTTTCTTAAGTACGTGGCTCATTTTGAGTGCAACCAAGAAGGCCTTCAAGCCGTTATCATAGTCATAAGTATCATGAGTAGAAATTGATATTCAATGAAGCTGTGTAGAAAAACGGGTGACATTACCATGTCCAAGCTGCCAGCAAATGTGACCAATCAAAACGAAATATGACGGCGTGGGGAAGAACTGCATGTAGACATAGATGAGTGCCGCAATCAAATTTGCCATACATATTGAGGAAGATTGTATGAAGAACTAAACGACCAAAGAGTTAAGCAAAACTGTACTACAACCCGAGGATCTCATCTTGTGAAATTAGCAGTCTACTTATCTTCAACTGAAGGGTATTCGGAAAGAAAACCTGTGTGACATTTGAAAAAGAAAACGAGTAGTCTGATTTACGAGCTCACCGATTTCTGCGCCCATGATAGCCCGCTAGCCCCTTTCGAGTGACGTAAAAGTACTCTTGAGTATTGCACATAAAGTAAACATGTCAGTACAACGATAAGCAGATTGTTGATGGTGTGCGGGTAATTGAAGAACTGAAAGACAGAATGGGTAGAAGCTCTCGTATTTTAGGAAATGTAGAAGTCACTATTACGAGAATCCTTAGTTATGGACAATAAAAATACACCCTAGGCAGGACACGAATCTCCACTTCAGGTTTGCCGGCCTAGTGTGCTCACCACTAAGCCACGAGGGCCGCCTTGCCCCTCTCATCCTATGATATTCACGCTTTAGATCAGCTCATCTTGACTTGAAACAGAACACGTCAGGTGATTTGACAGAAATTCCGCAAAAGTGTTAGCTCCAATCAGCGCAGAATATGACTGTTTCAGCTTGAGAGCTGCTCGAAACTTGAAGCACTGGGGCGTGCTTTTGTGATACACCTTATCGACTTTCCACTGCTCCAGTTTGCCTCAAACCCCGTAAACGTTGTAGTTCATCACACATGACTTACGTTTGAGCTGATTAAGGAAAGCAATGGACACGAAGGTTTACAGCTCTGGTTTGAAGTATTCTACGTATTCTTTTCTCAGCTGTGAATGGGATACACGGGTCTCATTGTATCGCTTCAGCCCGTTGAAGTTGGGCACGTGCTGTACACTCGTCTCCGAGAGCGGTTCTTCCAAGACGTTGAAAGAACGAACTATTTGCGTACTTCACGTTTCACTCTTCGTACAGTTTCACCACGCGAAAATAAGGGTCAAGGATAGCCATATCAGGGCGCCGTTTTTGGATTCCGACCTCTGCAGGGTTGTATTTGTGAATACCAAAATCTCTCAGCGACGCATGTAAAGGCGAAAACGCAGATAAAAGAAGCCGCGGACAAGGCAACAAAGGCAGAGAACAACCAGAAATGAGAGGGCGCAGACAAGAACCGCGTTTTGCATTTTTAGGCCACTGGTTGGCCGTGCGCAGCCAGAACTGGAAACGGTACTTGCATACCACTGTCCCTTCCATCCCCGCTCTCATGTACATTTGTGTGAGGAAAATCACCACCTTACTGCAGCTGATAACCCACTTGCACATGGCAAGGGCCACAATCCTCAGAGATATGTGCAGTTTTTCCGAGGCATTATCAACGTGCGCCCGCTTTCAGTTACCATATCTGAAAAAGAAGTTTGAAACTGTAAAATTTTCACACCTCGTCAATGCCATGTTTATCAGCAAACGTGCTGAAGAACCATGCTGTGTGATCCGAATTGAACAACAGAGGCTGAGTGAAAAGTATGAAATAGAGGCTGTAGGATAACGGGACTAATAGAACGACGTAGGTGCGCGCGTCCTTGAACAGCTGAAACGGACGGAATTAACTTTCACGTAAGTTGTTGTACCCCTCATTTTTAAACACAATTTTCACAGTACCGTTTTCGCCTTTCGAGTAAGAAAAATTGTACACATTGGGACTTGTTGTGAAAGTGATGAAAACCGGTAACAGTTAAGATGTTTGAATTCGTGAAGACGCTTGTACCAACACATACCGCTACACTACGCTACCTCTCCCCAGTTATCATCGAGTTCCTCAAATAAGACAAGTTACTAAATAGGTGCCATTGAGAGAAATGAAGAGTCAGCTAACTAAGGATGGTTCTGAAGTTGAAATGACCCTTTGTGAAGGGATTCGTTCACAGGCAGAACGAAAGTTGATGGATTTTGATGGATTCTTTGCCTGGTTCTCTGCGCTGAATGCCTGAATGCACAGCCATACCTGGGCTACGTCTAGGACTCCAAGGCCTCAATTTGTTAGAAGTGAAAACGACATTGTGGCTAGCGTCGCTCCAACGGTACCTGATCCGACGCTTCTCTAAGCCAGCTGAACTTTCCTTCTTTTTTTTTCTTGGCCTGGTAGCAGGGAAAATAAATATCTGTTCAGCGGACAGTGAAAAAAATCTTGCCAAAAAATCCTGCCTGGTAGTAGGGAAAAATAAATACCTGTTCAGGGGATAATGATAAAAAAACTTGAACTGTAAAGAAAGCAGTCAAATGCTACTACGGCTTTTAGTTTGATTAGTGACGATTCCCATAACACAGAGTCATCGCTTGACGTGCAAGCCACAGAAGTCACTTACCATTTGCATCACCTGCTTATTCCAAAGATCGAGCAGCCGATTGATGACTAGAACGAAGCAAATCATACATGCGCCGCACCATAAACCTGAAATATTCCTCGTTGCAACTATCAAACATTGCGCAATAGTTAATGTAGTCTCCCAATAGCCACCTTCTCCAGGTATTATTTTTCTTTTTACTCTGTTCTGGTTATCTAGAAGAAGCATTTTATGAACCTAGAGAGAAACATGCAAAGCAACATGTCGGTATATTTGGCTCTAAGCCGTCGATTTCTTGATCTCAACGGCAAGATCGATGACTATTCCCAACCTGGAGACTAAATAAACATAAGCCATCTAGTTCTCTTTTGGAGCACTGAATGTGGTTGTTACAATCCTTGCGAAAGAAATCTTCTGAGCTGCAAATTCTGAAAAGGCCATGTGCATCCAGAAGAGGCTAGAAGGGGAGTGTTCACTGCTTGGTCTTCGTTTCCTATAACTGATTCTGCAGTTGCAGGTAGAGTCGTGGTGAGTCTACTTCCCCATAAAATACGGGAGACAGCGTTGTGACCATCGTCAGTTTTCGATCAACAACCTGGAAATTTTGGGGATCTAGGATACTACCTTTTTTTGCAGCTCGTTATGATGAATTTCGGTCATCGAACTTTGAGGGTAACTACTGAAATAGCCAGATTGTGTAAGATTGCTATCTAGAGGAAGATTAGGGACAAAATCATCTAGCAGTAAGGAACTCCCTTTCCTTATCCCACCCGCTCAAAGATAGCATCCATCACTCAAGGAACTCAGCGGCTTGCGATGGCTTTATTTTTCGGAAGATTATAGTTTTACAGAACTGCAGCCTGAAAGATATATATTCCTAGCGCTGTCTCTCGGACAGTAAAATTTCAGTAAAAAAGAGATTTTTATACCATGATTGAAGAACATGTAGGCTATCATATTTGGGCTGAAATTGTGCTTCGCAACAGAAAGAAGAAACAGATCTTGGATATCGGAGAAGCACCTTTTCAGTTTGGTTTTATTATGAACAAAGATGCTTACCCAGCCCGGCAGATCCAGCGACATACATCAAGCGGGGCATTAAACAGTAATTTGCGCCGATCATCCAGAAGTATCCGGTCAGCAATGAGTTCACCCCGATCGCACACATATCGTATAGGCCTGAAAAGCCATGATAGTTAAGTTTACACGTAGATGTGAAAGTACAGAAAATTTCCTCGAATAGTGCTTCTACTGAATATCGGAGACAATGCAGCGCCTCATTCTAATCAGATCTTGGAGAGATTCTGGTAAGGCTGAAAAAGCTGCGGTGGGAGCTGCCCGTGATGTGCACTTTTAAAAGTACCCCTCAATTTTGCGCTACACCATCTTGACAGCACAGCTAACATCACATGAGGTATTATCAAATATCGAGTACTTCTTTTACCTCAGACATTACACAGGAAGCGCTGTCGGTGCTTGTTTCATATGAAACGGTAAAAAGCAACATTTTCCTGTCATTTTTCGGTGTGTAGAAGGTTTTACAGCAGTAGCTGTTGTCACTTTTTCTTAGTAAGTGTTATCAGTGAAACTGAATGCCGCCCGTGTGAGAAAAGTTGAAGAAGCTCCCTCAATTGGAATACTTTTGGGAAAGGCCGTGTGACGAACAACGCCAGAAAACATACCTAGGACAAGCATGATTTTGTAGCACGAGAGGCGACGATACTGCTTCCTTACGATGACTTGTAATACCAAAACGTATAGAAGCTGAAATTTATTGGATACTTTGATCATTTCATGGACGTTCTTCAATTCAACAAGCGATCGAATTATTGATTTCTGGGGCTCCAAGCTCCACCTGCATCTATTGGCAAGTTCATCTAGAAGCAAGTGAACTTTTTGTTGAGAAAGTGCTAATTTTAGAGGGGTTCCTTTGAACTGCATTTTTTCTAGGAATAGAAATTGTTGCGGAGGCTTCTAGAAATTGCTCCAGGACGAGAAAACTCACTTATCACACTGCTTATAACAAAAGGATCACCCCCTAGTTCCAGTCTTGAGTGCTTTGCAAACTGGAAGGCATGCTCCACGTTTACTTGGTGTTCAGGTGCCTTCTTTGGACATGATAATCCTGCGTGCGAGAGAACGTGCCACTCAAGCAGCTCAAAGATACGCGAGGAACGTGGACTTGCACGCGACGATGCCGCGGCCCCACCCAGTGACCCTGGCAACGCCCAACTGTTAATAAATCCGTCTTCTAAATCTCCTGCGCAACTCTCTTATCTGTGCTGCGGGGGTTCTTTTCAGAGAAATCTGGCTTACATTCAAGGTGAATACGGCCAGCTGCTAAGAACGTGAGATAAACTACATTAGATTACAACTCATTTGCAGGCATGTGGCTAAAAACATCACCTGAGTCACGCAGCACATTTATAATCTCTCTAGAAAAAAAAGTTCCTGGTTGTTCTTTAGAAAGGGCAGATGCGGGAGACCGTTTCGTAATCCTTGTCCGTCGACAGGGATGATGGCGTTGGAGGATGCCGCGAGGAGTCGTCTTTGGTCGTGGGGGGAGAAGGGTCGTAGAAAATTTTTTTGATAGTTAATTTTCTCGTTTCTTGGAGGTGGTCGTGTTTGCTCTTTGTTGGGAGAGCAAGGGGTCGTACTTGCTTTTGAGAGAAATATGCAGCGTTGGGAAAAAATTTGTCTCGGTGGTTGGAGGAAAACTGGAAAATTTTCGAATTACGGACAAATTGGAACAGTGGTAGAAAGTTGAGAAAATGTGGGAATATAGGAAAGTAGTGGATAGGATGGAGAAGGGGGGAGGTTGTATCAAGAAAGAAATTAGTGGGATGTCTATTTTCCGAAACTTTCCCCAGCGGCAGGACGTGTCCTCCTACAAATAGTGATTGGTTAGTGATCAATCCTTGAAGAAAACAACCAGGGGAGAACACCTGCGATGGCCTCATTCCGTGCCTCTTGACATCGTCCCGACAGAATGTCACTATATCAACTGTACATTTTCTTCTCAACAGCTATTTCGATGTGCCGTCCTTCCCAGGTAAGCTAGCAAACATCATTGTTGGGGAATTCCATCTAATAGGGTGGCTTTTAAGGCCGTGCTGCTTTGTAGGAAATCATGGTAAGCAGAGTGGTAGTCAGCACCGAAGAGCCAAATAACATCTTCACTGATCCAGGCTGAGATCTTATACAACCTTTCTGAGCCCCTCAAACATCTGAGCCCGTCATGAGATTTGCACTCACGTAATCCAACACTACCGCTAATATCACTGCAGTTACCCCTCCACATTCGAAAATCGGAAAAGCTACCCATATTAGGTACCCCATTAGCGTAGAAGGACAGGAAAAAACTGTCTATGTCGAAATTGTCTTGAACAGTTCTGACCTCAGCCGTGAGTCCGTAGATGATGAAGCACACGCCAATAACGTAATTCGGTTTCACCGCTTTGACGTCTCGTACCTCTGTAAAGCGCATTTCGTTAAGTTAGAGTTTTGAACAGCTTTGAAGAATTTCTTCTATTGCAAAATGAATAAAACACCATAATTAAAAGCTTTCCCTTTAGGGGATACCGCCTTCTCTTCTATTACCGTAGGGCTACATATTATGTATTTTGCAAAGATGCCGTTGAGAACTTGGGCTTTGATGCATACAAGAAGCGTACCCGTTGTTTAACGTTGCAATGAAAGAGATTTTACACTTCAGTATCTTTATTTTGCCCATTTGAAGCAAAACAAGCTGTTTCTGACAACATTAGTGAGCATTCAGACAATTTCTATAGCTTCCTTCCTTGAACTCTCTTCTGGTAACTATTTTCGCCTATCTCACTTCTCTCATGATATTCGTGGAATGAGAAGTGTAATATTAGCAATCAGTGCTAATGATGGGCACTCAATGGTCACACACAAGACATATAGCTTACAAGTATTTTTGTCCAATATTCCACTTTTTTTCAGGACGGTGGTAGTAAAGTATCAAGCTCCTTAGCATCAGCATCATATGGAGCCAGGATTAAATTACGAATCCCCTTCCACTCAGACTGTTCCAGTTCTTTGCTCTACGGGAACGGTAATCTGGGATCAGATTTGTTTGGAAGGGCAAAAACGCTAACTTTTTCGTTGGCGGGCCTCGCAAATAATAGTGAAGGCTCAATCGCATTCAAAATGCCGCTGCGATTCAGAATGAAAAATGAGTACGTGCCGTAACCCAGAAAGTGATCGAGATTGTGCAGCGCTAGAGATTTTCTCCTTCATCCTTTCCTTTGTGTTTCAAGCAACTTGGTCAAGGAAGATTGTGGGTAGAGAAAGAAGATCGGTAGTGCTTGACAACGACGTGGAATTCAACCTCTCAAAATTGCGGTTCATTTGTGAAAGAAGAATTGATGTAATGAAATGGATCGAATTCGCGACGATTGAAGTAACGTATGGAGAAATATCTTGGAGTGACTCACACGCAGTCATAATTAGTCACGTTTTCGGGATTTCCACCAGCTCTTATCAGCCACTCCATCTCTGTCTACGAATTCGCTGGGCAAGCTTCTGAAAAAGAATTTATTCAGTAAAAAAAAGCAGTAAACAAGAGGCGGTGTTGGCTAGACAGGACGCCGCCTAATATATCACCCAAATGATATTATACAGGCTTAAATTCCGAGAGGCTTGAATTACGCAGATTAATACATGGTGAACCATCACATCAGTCGGATTCTCCTAGAAATGGCATTCCTACACTCAGAACTTCAGACCTTTATCGTTCATTCTGAAGCTCTTTCAGTTGCAGAATTTAGCAGCCCACTAAAGTGGATTGTTGAAAAAACCTAGCAGCCCTCAACCAAAGACAGCAGTGGAGTAGTTTTCTTGCCCTCAAAGCCCTTCTACTTCACGAACGATGCGTAGCAGCAACGAAACAAAATAGAGCACTGACTGCTCCCGCTGGTCAACCTGCACAATGAAATTCATCAATGTGAAAAATCTCATTACTTAACAGGGCTGCAAGAGTGGAGACATTCCCTAACCGAACGCAGTGCATATACGGATTGTTTGATGCTGAGCGTGCCAGTGAGGGCTGGCGCGTCGCCATCCGTTCTTCAGCATTGTTGGAAAGGGTAAGCGACAACAATTGGAGAAAAAGGGCTGATACGAATAATATGAAAGAGTTTTATCGGTTTTCCGGAAGGAAAGAAGACAAAAACGGGTTGGCGCTGCCCCAAGCCTCACTATCTCTTGACACGCCCACATTTGCAACACATGAGACTGTATCACAAACAGCGTCTGCAGCTTTCTGGCTCGGGTGAATCAGAAAAACAACAGCGTCTGGATATTTCCACAGTAAACTTCAATGTAGGTAACAATATTCAGTGAACACCTGCCATGGATACAGTGTTAAGGCATCACTGCTTGCTCCATATATACAACCCTGATTAAGAACGTTATTGAATATTGCAAGAATTATCACGAAAAAGCCTGCGCAGTAATGTTAGTAACACTTGTCACCATATAATGGTAGTCATAGGCGGATGCTTCTGAGAGAACCTTAGTCATACCGTTAGTCTGCTAAATTTCTTGAGTCAATTTCGCGCTTCCGCAGCGATTGTTGATCATAAAAGTCTTCATAAAAGTCTGAGGTTTCCCGTCTTGATGATATGCTGGATGCAGTAGCCAAGTCCAGTGCAAAAAAAACTGTACTGCTGCAAAAAATGAGAGCGCATTCGGGCTTGGTGGGGACGCAGTACTTAGCTAGCTGAGTAATGGCAAGCTGGTACATGTCATCTTGTAGAGAACTACCGATTTCTGTGATCCAAGTGGCTTGCTCGAACAACTTTGCAGCCTCAAAGGATATTGCAGGTCTGACCAAAGTGAGACCTGTGAGTTAACTTCAACCAACAGGAGGAAATAGCGGCCCACTCCCTGCCGAACATCACCAGAATGGGTTCAGAAGTTTTCGCATCTATCAAAAGGTAGTTCTATTAGCAATCTTAATTGCAGCAATCAGGTCGTTTGTTGGATGCGTCAAAAAAGTTTAAAACATTCTTTACAACGAAAATAGCAGCAGTAGAAAATGCAAGCCGAGTGAGTAGTTAATAGTCATGGTCAGAAGTTCAATTCACACGAGCTGGGAAAACCCCCAGAAATCACGCCGACATCTGTAAGGCATACTAACTGAAGACAATTCAATTGATAACGTCGCATTCAGTCGGGGTGGTGTCGGGAGAGGTGCAAGAAGCAGCCAGCCGGCCGCCTTCTCTACAAATGATGACTATTTAGTGATCAATTGGGGAAGAAAACAGCCACTGGTAGAAACGCTGGTGGTGGGTTCATTCAGTCCCCTTTGAAACCGTCCCTCCAACCCACTAACTGTGACGATATCAACTGTAGTATCCACATAAAAGCAGAGTCAAAGAAACAATCTCCCATTGAAACGCATGGTGCAAGCATGACAGCGAATCTTTAAGAGACATGGGAAGAGGTCCTCTATTTTATAGTCAGAAAATGGGCGGTAGTTGCTCCTGAGAAACAAACAGCAATGTGAAGCTTTTCTGCACAGCGACATAACAACACCGGGTGATCCGTATAATTCCCTATTATCCGCTGCGCTACCCATGCCTAATGGTCACTGATATATTTCTCAGTTGACAGTCACCGTGTTACTGTAATATCACCCAGACAAATAATTTTGTTTTGTAGAGATTACGGCTGAGCCACTGGACGTCATTTTGGCCAACCTTTTGTGGGGTTTCTTGCCGAAGAAGTCACTTACGCTGCCATACACTTGGAACCACTGACCTCAAGAGTACTGTAGGAAAAGCCTGCCAAAGGTCGCCAATAGTACACAGAAAAAGAAGATGCGGCCTGTCAATAAGAGCATAGTTGAACGACTGATCGCAGTTCGTTTAATCAGATGGTAGCTCTTACGTAGGCAGCAATTATAAAAAAGTCAGGTTCGATGTAGGATCTGTGCAGGAAGCCCGATTTCAGATGGTGGAGCGGTGGCGCCGCTTCCTACAGAAACCACTGGATGTAGGTGCACCCTTACACGTACTTACCACATTATACTGAAACGATTATGTAATGCACCGTAATATTCAGCCTCAAGAGATGCTAATAGGACCGAAGTTCAGTGAGAAATTCGTGGAGTGGATGCGAGTAATCCCCACGTCAATTGAGGGCAACACATGCTAGGGATCCTCAATGAGAAGGTGGTGTACTTGGGTCTTCCTTCAGGGGTCAGAGCATAGAATGGAATCTATCTGAAACAGAACAGAGCGACAAAAGATGGGTGAATCGTACCATTATTGTTAATTTCAAAGGTGAAGGTGAACGCGAAAATACGGCCTGTCCTCAGCCGGTGGTAAAGTTTGATGCACGATTCACGTCTTCGGACTTTTCATCTAGGATTGGTGCAGGTAGGATCGGCTTCAAGAGGCTGGCACTGTGACATGAAAATTCGGAATTCTCTTTGATTTTAGACCTTGTTAGCGAATCACGCTCAGCCCGCCAACCAAAATGTGTCAGGTTTTTTCCGCTAGTTCGTTTCAATCCAATTATTCCGACGTACAATGAACTGTCCAGAAAACCGATTGACTTGTGTTTTCGCTAAATGCATCTGTTATAAACCATTCCTATGTATAGCTAACCCGTAGCATTGAATAACTAACTCCCTCCGTGCTATAAACAGCTCGTAATGTGGATACGAATACAAAAGAAGGTTTCAAGACGATAAGGGATTACCGGAAGAAATGTCGTTGAAGCCCCTGAGTTACAATAACATTCTGATAAGGAGAGTGCAAACCTAATACTTTCAAAAGTAGCAGCATCATACACTGTCCCGGCACTTGGTGTGCTACTTGATGGTGCAATTCAGAGCGTAAATCAAATGATTCGTCATTCGTGTGTGTTCAAAAGACTTTTCTTTTTTAGCTAGGAAATTCTACTTCTGAAAAGAATAGTTTGAAATTACTCTAGAAGCGCATTTACTCGCAGTTCGCTAAGTAGGAGAAGGAAGTATTTTCACACTGCTCTTTCGCTAATTCTCTTTGGCATTTCATTTCAAATGGGATGAAACAACTAATCTTCGCCCCAAAGTGAGCTTGTTGTAAAGTGTTGTACTAGGAATCCACTTTGAAGAATAAAGGTAAAGCCTTGGCTATTCAATCCCGTTTTGGATGCGCACGCATTCCACTTACATTTCAAGATCGTTCTGACTTAATGAATGGAACTAACTTATACAATGGCTTCCGATTGTCAGACGATGTACAAGTCAGTGTTTCTACCTTTCCAGAAGAATCTGGTGCCAATTTACAGTCCCGAAGGCGTGAGATTTTATTGGTCTGAGCTGTAGTTGGATCCTGGATATCACCTCCCACGCGGTGAGCAGATCACTTACCACTACACCACCTCCGCACTCAGTCCACCTTGCTCAGAGTAGCTTACAGACGTTCACAGGATGCCGCTGGGAACCATTTAGCTGTCTCTACGGAGAGCGCGTAGCTGTAGACCCCGCAAATTGAATGAAATGACGTCGGGAAAAGGCCAGCCTAGTGGCTACGCTGGTTGATAGCAGTTCCATCGAGCAGTCCACAAGGTATTTATAGTAGCGTGGCTCATTTCGAGCAGCCTAAGACAGGCCTTTCCCGCCGTTATTATAGTCACAAGTATCATGAGCAGAAATTGATATTCAATGAAGCTGTTTTGAAACACGGGTGACATTACCATGTCCAAGCTGCCAGCAAATGTGACCAAATCAAAACGAAATATGACGGCGTGGGGAGAAACTGCATGTAGACATAGATGAGTGCCGCAATCAAATTTGCCATACATATTGAGGAAGATTGGATGAAGAACTAAACGACCAGAGAGTCAAATAAAACTGTGCTACAACCCGAGGATCTCATCTTGTGAAATTAGCAGTCTACTTATCTTCAACTGAAAGGGTATTCAAAAAAAAAAACCTGTGTGAGAAACATTTGCAAAAGAAAACGAGTTGATCTTACGAGCTCACCGATTTCTTCTTTCCTCCCCTCTTGCGGCATGATAGACCGCTTACCGCGAGCCCTTTCGAAGTGCGTAAAAGTACTCTTGAGTATTGCACATAAAGTAAACATGTCAGTACAACGATAAGCAGATTGTTGATGGTGTGCGGGTAATTGAAGAACTGAAAGACAGAATGGGTAGAAGCTCTCGTATTTCAGGAAATGTAGAAGTCACTATTACGAGAATCCTTAGTTATGGACAATAAAAATACACCCTAGGCAGGACAACGAACCACCCTTCGTCGTGCTCCTCACTGTCAGGTTTGCCGGGCCTAGTGTGCTTACTAAGCCACTAGGGCCCCTTGCACTCCGTCTCATCACCCGTACTGATATTCAAAATGCTTTAGATCAGCTTTTGACTTGAAACAGAACACGTGAGGTGATTTGACAGAAATTCCGCAAAAGTGTTAGCTCCAATCAGCGCAGAATATGACTGTTTCAGCTTGAGAGCTGCTCGAAACTTGAAGCACTGGGCGTGCTCTTTGTGATATCACTTATCGACTTTCCACCTGGCTCGAACAGTTTGCTTTAACTCCCTAAAACTTTGTAGTTCATGACACATGACTTACGTTGGAGCTGATTAAGGAAAGCGATGACACGAAGGTTTATAGCTCTGGTTTGAAGTATTCTACGTATTCTTTTCTCTGCTGTGAATGGGATACACGGGTCTCATTGTATCGCTTCAGCCCGTTGAAGTCAGGCACGTGCTGTACACTCGTCTCCGAGAGCGGTCCTTCCAGGACGTTGAAAGAACGAACTACTTGCGTATACTCACGTTTGCTTCTTGTAGCAGTTTTACCAGCGCGAAAATAAGGGTCCAAGGATAGGCCATATCACGGAGCGCCGTTTTTGGATTCCGACCTCTGCAGAGTTGTATTTGTGAATACCAAAATCTCTCAGCGACGCATGTAAAGGCTAAAACGCAGATAAAAGAGCCGCGGACAAGGCTACAAAGGCAAGAACAACGGCAGAAAATGAGAGGTCGCAAAGAACAAGGCGTTTTTAGCATTTTATGGCCACTGGTTGGCCGGTGCGCAAGCCAGCAGTGGAAACGGCACTTGCAGCACCTGCTTGCCCTCCATTCCCCTGCTCTCGATTGCACAATTTTTGTGAGGCGATCAACAGAACTTATACAGCAGCTTGATAACCCACTTGCACATGGTAAGGGCCACAATCCTCAGAGATATGTGCAGTTTTTCCGAGGCATTATCAACGTGCGCCCGCTTTCAGTTACCATATCTGAAAAAGAAGTTTGGAAACTGTAAAATTTTCACACCTCGTCAATGCCATGTTTATCAGCAAACGTGCTGAAGAACCATGCTGTGTGATCCGAATTGAACAACAGAGGCTGAGTGAAAAGTATGAAATAGAGACTGTAGGATAACGGGACTAATAGAACGACGTAGGTGCGCGCGTCCTTGAACAGCTGAAACGGACGGAATTAACTTTCACGTAAATTGTTGTACCCCCTCATTTTTAAACATAATTTTCACAGTACCGTTTTCGCCTTTCGAGTAAGAAAAATTATACACATTGGGACTTGCTGTGAAAGTGATGAAAACCGGTACAGTTAAGATGTTTGAATTCGTGAAGACGCTTGTACCAACACATACCGCTACACTACGCTACCTCTCCCCAGTTATCATCGAGTTCCTCAAATAAGACAAGTTACTAAATAGGTGCCATTGAGATGAATGAAGAGTCAGCTAACTAAGGATGGTTCTGAAGTTGAAATGACCCTTTGTGAAGGGATTCGTTCACAGGCAGAACGAAAGTTGATGGATTTTGATGGATTCTTTGCCTGGTTCTCTGCGCTGAATGCCTGAATGCACAGCCATACCTGGGCTACGTCTAGGATTCCAAGGCCTCAATATGTTAAAAGTAAAAACGACATTGCGGCTAGCGTCGCTCCAACTGTACCTGATCCGACGCTTCTTTGAGCCAGCTGAACTTTCCTTCTTTTTTTTCTGCCTGGTTTAGCAAAAAAAAGTAAGGGAAAATAAATATCTGTTCAGCGGACAGTGAAAAAAATCTTGCCAAAAAATCCTGCCTGGTAGTAGGGAAAAATAAATACCTGTTCAGGGGATAATGATAAAAAAAACATGTGCCTTCTCTACAAATGATGACTATTTAGTGATCAATTGGGGAAGAAAACAGCCACTGGTAGAAAAGCTGGTGGTGGGTTCATTCAGTCCCCTTTGAAACCGTCCCTCCAACCCACTAACTGTGACGATATCAACTGTAGTATCCCCTAGAGGCAGAGGCAAACAAACAATCTCCCATTGAAACGCA
>MU912116.1:0-77082 GCA_036418165.1 Cooperia oncophora | reverse complement strand
CCTTTTACGATCCTTGTCTTTTTTTGTATCGTTCCACCTTTGGTATAGAGCGGTGAAGTCTCTCCATTACTTGTACCCTGGCCAGGCCATCGTCCGACTCTCTCGGCTACGCTCACTGTCTCCTCGTCGTATGTTCTTCTAATTCTTAAAGGCAACAGTTCAACCAGCAATCTATTACAAGCGTTTCTGGGGGGGGGGTCTTTCTGCTTTCTTCTTTGCTGTCGAGTTATTAAGAATTGGCGTTCGTAACTGAATCAAACTACTCACGAACGGCAATCGCGAGCTTGCCTTTAACTAGCAAACAACAAAATTGTAACACTGTTTTACGAAACAATAGGAAAAGCTCAAAGAATTTTGCAGGATTGAATAACCAGCAAAACCATTACTATGAGAATTGCTCAAACTTGAAAACGATGACGAATGGAAGATATGATCCCTAGTGAGGTCAGCTGAATTTGTGGAGAAGCCAGGTAGGTCTTGAAGGCACGTTTTGCCATAACTCAGGTGGTAGAATCTTGTCTATAGACATGGAGAACAGGACGGAGACCACAAAGACTGTATGAACTACACCCCTTGTAAATGCGCGACAAAGAAGAAATAAGGCTTATGCCAGCTTCACCCCGATGTGCACCCTACATCGCTACCGTGAAGGGGCCTGTCAGGCGATACAGGTTTGGCGCGATGCCAAACCGTTTTCCACCAGTTGTTGAAGCGAGACAAGACTATATCATATCGTTCGTATTAGTCGTGTTCTATCAACTGTTGCCGCTCACCCGCTTCAACAACTGGTGGAGAACGGATATGGCGCCGCGCCAAATTCATCCTGCCTGACACGCTGCTTCATCCGCAGCGAACAAGGCTGTATGCTGCCACGCCCCATTTCCTCCCTCGAAAAACGCCGACATGGTGAATATTGCATTCCAAGAAGTTACCAAAAAATTTTTAAAAACTCCTCACAGTTACAAAGTCTGAAAAAAAGAAAACTAATTTTCGAAATCTATTACGCATTCGTATCGGTTTGTAGAAAGAAGCCAACAAGTTTGCAGGGCTTGTTAGAGTGCCAGTAAGCTCGCGTAGTATCAAAAAGGAGGCTTATGTAGGTTAAGTTCAGCGGTTTCCTTTGCTCTTTCATTTACTAAAGGGTTCTTTAGCACGCACATATGTAGTCATGTGTGAATCCCCCTACCAGGCCTTGCTAATGCAAAAAAATGACTTCGAATTCGATGAAGGTTTTTGATGGAAGATTCATAAACAGAAAAAACCTAGTGACCTCCTTCCGGAACCCGGTAATCAGAAAAGGGAAGGAATAAGGATGTTGTAGACAGTAATTATCCATCGGCAAAATAACGGGACACAAGAGATGTAACAAACATTGATACCTACCCCAGTTCCCTGAGGCTTACTTGTGTAAGCCCATTTCAGACAATGGGGAACACGCATGGCTCACCATCCACACAAGCGAAACGTAGTAAAAATGAGAATGATGCATCCCTACGCTGAAATTATATCAGTCGGTCAACAAACGCTGAAGTTGAGCCTTGTTTGATGGATGTATAAGGGAGGCACGTGATACAAGAAAGGTTTCTTGAATAATTTATTAGCTTGTACTTCAACTAAAAAAGAACTGAATGTTGACTGAATGTCAGCAAATTCCTCCAGAGCGACTGACGTGAGCGTTTTGTCATCGTTTCGCAATGGAGACGAAAATGTACAGAAAGTGCACCGATCAGCATGGGCTAGCACCGCAAATTGATGACAAAACGTCACTGCACGAGCGGAAATTGATGCAGAGGAGAACGTTGGTTGTATAGATGGGCTGAGCAGAGTTCATGCTTATATTGTGGAGTAATATGAAAGCTAGTAAAGGAAACAGTATTACAAAAGTAAAACAGAATAGGAAACAAAGGAGTAGCGGTGAATCGGCGAATGTGAAAGTAGGTCTTGGTTGTAGCTTAAAAGACCAGCGCGATCGATTGCTCGCCTTCACCACGGAACGTCATAGCTAGACCGAAGGCCAACGTCTACGCCCACAGTCATATGTGCAGTCAACAAATCTCTGCTGAGAAATGAGACTCCGCTATGGTTGCTTCACTCTGTGAAGTCGCGGCTGTAACGCAGTATAGTGATGGCGTCCCTTATTATTTCCAGCTAGTTCGAGCATATCGATCTCTAACAATAACGAACTGCGCCACTTTCGGGTATTCGGCTGCTGAGTAATAAAAGGACGCCCTGCGATCTTTCGCTAAAGCTCGATGCTTCAAGCCCTGCACTATGCTGTCCCGCCCCCTAAACACAGATTTTCTATTTTTTCCAAGTACGTTTCAGCTCAGAGGCCAGAAATTTGCGTTTTGCCTGACATAAAATCGACGCAGGTCGGGGTCCTTACTTAGGCCCGTTCATAGCTGTCGTTCATGAAGAAATGCAGAAATGCGGAAAATGCAGAAGTGCGGAAAGTGCAGAAATGACGAAAAGCGTTACATACGTATCGATTTGAAGAAATGCAGAAATGCGAAGTGAACGACTGGCAACATGGCAAAAGCGATCGAAAGAAGTGCGGAATCTGCAGAAATGCCGAAAGTGAAAGTCGGGATCTGCAATCACAATGAATGTGCAGAAAAGCAACCATACGATCGACTTTCCGCATCGGCATTTCTGCACTTTCCGCTCTTCTGCAGTTTCGGCATTTCTGCATTTCTTCAAGTCGATAAGTATCTATTGCTTTTCTGCAGATTTGGCATTTCTGCAGATTCCGCACTTCTTCACTTTCGGCATTTCTGCAGATTCCGCATTTCTTCACTTTCGGCATTTCTGCATTTCTTCAGATCGTATCTATTGCTTTTCTGCAGATTCCGCACTTCTGCATTTTCCGCATTTCTGCATTTCTTCACGAACGCAAGCTATGAACGCGGCCTTAGGCCGCGCTCATTGCTTGCGACCATGAAGAAAGTGAAAAAGTGCCGAAAGTGAAGAAGTGCCGAAAGTGCGGAAAGTGCGGAATCTGCAGAAATGCCGAATGTGAAGAAAAGCAATAGATATGTATCGATTTGAAGAAATTGCGGAAAGTGCAGAAAGTGCGGAAAGTGCAGAAAGTGCGGAATCTGCAGAAAGTGAAGAAAAGCAATAGATACGTATCGATTCTTTCTTTCTGCAGATTCCGCACTTTCCGCAATTTCTTCAAATCGATACATATCTATTGCTTTTCTTCACATTCGGCATTTCTGCAGATTCCGCACTTTCGGCACTCCTTAGAGACAGCTCCTAAGCTTGAGCAATTCGTGAGCGTCCTTGAAAAGTATTATGGTCCCCAGTCTCCGAGAGTATCCCGTTTCCGCGACTTCGCTGCCATAATAAAGGTGCTGTGCTCTTCATAAGTGACAGCTCTGACGCCTCCTGTCTGTCCCGCCCACCGGAACTCACGGCACTTCTGTCTCAAGTTCCGTTCCGACACAGTTTTTACTGGTAAATACTATTAGCATTTGACGCGGAGAAACGATTAGTGAGCCACAGGCGGCAGGATATCGCTTTGCTGGCATAAAAAGAGCAGGTCCGGAGAACTTATCAGATTACAGGTTCATGACTCCTGTATCTGAAGGTGTGTAGCGGTTTTTGAATACAAAAGAGTTTAGGCTATACATATTTATTATAATAACATCAAAGGGAAAGGGGAAGGGAACTTGGACGGGGTGGAGGACGGTCGGGGGTGGACCGTCACATCGTGAGTACTCACTACCACTGTGTCTACTCTCGTCTCCAGTTGCCTTGCGCCAGCTTCCTGCGATACCGTAATCTCGGGCCACGCCCATCCAGGTCGTGGACCCGACAAACTCATACAAGGAGATAGCGTAGGCCTGAGGTGCGTCCATACTCTGCGTTAGCGCTCACCTGTGAATAGGAAAGCATAGGTATCGGTACAGCCAACGTTCGCCACCGTTTTCAGTGGCAGTTTGAGCTTGAGTAAAACCGCCCGTGAAGATGTTGGCATACTTTGGCGTACGCCAGATCAATATCTATACATTCATAGTCGCACGAAACGCCGCTTTACGCTGGCATACGCTGGAGTACGCTGACGCAAAATATGAAGGCAGACTAACTTAGGGTAATCTTCACGGTTTTCGTTTTCTATTGTCAGCAATTCTGAGTTGAGGTCTGATCGCTTTTGGCTGACTCAACTAAATATTGCTGCCGTTTATGGCAACTAAGAGGACAAATTGGAACCATTTAGCCATTTCCGACAAACCTAGATGTAGAAGCATGGATAGAAGCTATAAAGAAAAACAAATAGTTAGAAGACTGGAAGCAATCACGCGGTTAGGAGGAAGCGGAAGGGTTTGCTGATGCTATCTAAAAGAAGCCGAGGTAACCTCTTCGAATAATTTTCCCGCGCGCACCCGTTTGAATCGACTTCATTGGGGCGCGCTATTTCGCAATCACTTCTATTCCGTTGGCGCTCCACTTATGTTCACACTCTGCGGTCCAGCGTTTCTCTGAAACGCGGCGGTTCGGCGGAAAGCTTTCGATACATATCGATAGGCGGTTGGCGCCCTGTCCAGAGCGAAGAGCCTGGCGGTTGGCGAAAGGGTTTTGGTAACGTATCGACGGGCGTTTCGCCAAACCGCGACGTTTTTCGCCTTCGACAAAACGCTAGCTCCATCGCGTGGCGTTTGCGCCATGCGAAATCGAACACATTTACTGCTTTTCGCCCAACCCCCAGCCGCGGCGGTTCGGCGAAACTAGCGGTTGGCGATTCTCCGATCGATGACTATTTATTGCTTTTCTCCCAACCGTCGGCTCGCAATCTGTGAACAATGCCTTAATCGAATGGGACGTTGATCCGTGTCAAATTTTGTGCTACTCTACGTTGGTCTGCGAACAACCAGCACCAGAACACAAACACTGCACAAACAACTCAAATAGAGTTTTTCCCTCTCTGGTTTCCTTCATAGCAACTCCTTCTTTTGGCTTCCCAAAATAAAACAGCTAAACATGACCCTATACAGCGGCGGTTAAGTTTAATCACCTGCACCAATTCAACAAGGGGGGGGAACGGATGTTTTCAACAGCTGATTAGCAACTGACTTGGATGATCTGTTTGGAATACTTGGTAAATGTTGGTATGGTCCTAGCGAAAGTGATCTTCATATGTATCACACCGCATGTTTGGTCCCGAGACCAACTACATCTTCTCCAGCTGGCCTGTAGTCTGCAATTCAGCCGCTTAGAAAAACACAGATTTCAAGCTGTCGACTCAGCAAATTCAGCATATGAGCGGCGTACCAGTGAATCCACTCATTCCCAGTCTGTCATGAATGTATACAGTGTAACAAAAGTATGTGGACACCTTTTTGTCTTGCAAAACTGCCTTTAATTTTGCGATATGAGACCTTATTGTACAGTTCTATAAGGCTAAACATATGGAATAACACTACTTCTAAACACACTTTGTGGACTACTGAACAATTATTTATTGTCGAAAAAGTTTTTTAATAACAAAAGTATTATATGTGAACACTTGACAAAAAACAAATGTATCCGTTGGAAAATAGAGTGGTTCTTCCCTCCTAGTGTGTCATATTCACTTGACACATTCTGTCTGGCGATGTGCTGTGGACAGATTTGTAACTGCGTGTTCTTTCGATCGAATTCCTCGATAAAATCAATTATGCTCCCTTAAGTCTCGCACCGCTGTTTGTACTGACCACTTGCTTTCATGTACAGGGGGGGGGGGCAAAAAAAAGTCATTCCGGCCGAGTCACATATGAGCGAAGTTTTCGCAGCCCAGACAGAGGAAGTGGATATGAGTACCAGGGCGGAAGATACCCAAGATCTTCCTCTATAAGCAGGAGCCGGCTGCCGCCATTCACCTTCATGTACACCAAAATATGAAGTCATCTCCAGTCGCGGCCTGAGTGGAGAACGCCTTTGGAATTCACGTGGCCTCCAAACAGCTGCGGAACTTCTTGAATGGAATCACCCATGGATAGCTACCTGGAGACCAGTACTCTTGATCTGCAAGACCTCAAACATCGAGCAGCTCCGGCAACGTCGCTACACGCTCAGGAATCGTGTTCACCTCAATCCACCAGGCGCGGCGTTGCATTTGGTGTGGCCGGCGTCAACCTGGAATTGGAAGACGGATTTTTCTTTGTGACCCCGACTGAAAGCGTGAGCGATGGCGGTTACACAAAACGGAACTTGGAGAGGGAATCCTACTATGTGTCGCCCGTACCTTCTTGGAGACCTTGTGCTGCTACAGGTTTTGGTGCCACCACATGGAATCGAAGGGTTTTGGAAAAAACTCCCGCCTACTTCGAATGGAAGGGCGTTCTTCAGTCCTGATGAGATGTAATATTGAAATATGTCCCCTGACCTGAACCCACTCAATTACCTAGTTCGGGCGGAGCTCAACAGGGTGGTCTACAGTGGCGGAGAAATCAACGATCTCGCTCAACTCCGGTACCCACTCACTTTCGCGCGGCGTCTGTACCGTATCTCCGAGGCTCTCAGAGGGCTGTGCGGGTATCAGTAATAGTATTTGATGTGCTTTAATATGGTAGTAAATGTCCGATAAAAATTAATAAAGTGTAACTTATAGCGCCTTGAAAGTCATGGAGGCAAAATGACTTTTTTTGCCCCCCCCCTGTACATTGCGTCGAACAATGATCCACAGGATTTCGGTTGGGTTACAGTCAGGAGAACACGCCGGCCAATCAATCACTTTGATACTTGCGTTGGAGCCATTTTCTAGTAGATTTTGAAAGATGGCACGCGAAGTTGTTCCTGTGCATCACATGTGTCTTCTGCGTTCGTGGCCCGCCTCAGAAAGGAAAGAGGTTAGACTCAAGCACTCCTTGGTACTCCTCACTGTTCCCACGATGGAAGGCAAGCTCCAAGTTTCCTCTGCTTCCAAAACCACCCCGTACCATCAAAGAGGCGCCTCCGAAATTTCGTCTCGAGAACACCAACGGATCGCTACAAAGGTATTCCAGTAATGCTGATATCCATCTGGATCGTCGAGATTGACTTCTTTTCGATAACCTAAGAAGGAAATGCGTAAGATGTGGCCTTTCTGATTTTACAAATATCTCAAGAAACTGCACCTTGACCCACGACGTCGCCATTTTTGCACGCGCAAAGTTCAGTCTTGCCAGCTGGTTAGTCCTGGCAGTAGACATGGGAGCTTTCTTCATGCATCTCTGGAAGTGAATGTGCTATTTGATGCAATAGAGCGCCATATTGGTCATTTTTACGGGGGGCGAGACTTGCATGGCGGGCATGGATCTGTGCCAAGAAAGCGGGTGAGTTTGAGGCTATTTTTTTTTCTTTCTTGATCTGTTTTGCGGACAAAGATCGTGGGTGCCTCGAAACAGGTACTGAGTGGTAGCCATCAGGATTCTGGAGGTATATACCAACGCACGTCGCCGAAAGTCCAAGCTATCTTGCAATTTCTCTATTCGAGTGTCCTGCAGCACTGAAAGCTCGATCGCAGCTTGATTTCGTCTTCGTAGGTGAGACTACCACGACGAGGTATAGTACAGTGTAAATTGGCGGACTAGAGAGGCATGAAAATGGATTGCAGATCTGGAGCCAAACTTTCGGACTTCCTCAGGTGTCCACATACTTTTGTTATTAAGAAACTTTTTCAAAACCATAAATAATTGTACAGTAGTTCACAAAGTGCTCAGAAGTAGTGTATTCCTATGTTTTCGCTTATGAGGAATCCAACAATAAAGGCTTCACATCCGCAAAAATCAAAGGCAAGTTTTGCAGACAAAATTTGAAGTGTCCCATGAATATGGTCCACATATTTTTTTAGACTATAGGGTATGATCGGTTTTCCCTCAGAAATGTTGATGGTCCGTTACCATATAGACAGTCCTCGTGGATCAAAGTACCCCCGTTCTTTCTCCGGCTTCTGTCACTTTTTCCGAGTGTGGTAATTAGCCTGTCAGACTATATTCTATGATTGTTCCTTACAGTATCTTTCTACGATTTCTCATCCAACGCTTTCGAAAGTTTTGTCTTTCATGGTTACAGTAGCACATCACACCGATATCTTATGCACATCCAATATGTTTTGAGGAGTTTAGTGAAATCAGTAAGATATCCTGTTCGGATTGTAATAGCATTAGACGTCCCTTGAAGCTCTCTTTTTCAAACTTAAAATAATTTTAGTTGGTCTTCCTTAACTGCGACTCGGTAACTATAAGTTATTGGTCATTACTGAGTGATTGCAATAATCAGTGATACAATTCGAATATACTGGAACCGATGAATAAGTTTGAACAAAGTACAACTCCTTTGAAACTACCTCCGGGCGGTTGTGTACGGCCCATAAAATAGCGCGCCCCAATGAGGTCGATTCAAACGGGTGCGCGCGGGAAAGTTATTCAAAGAGGTTACCTCGGCTTCTTTTAGATAGCATCGGATTTGCTCAATTCGAGAAGTTCCGTACAAATGCCAGCTACCGTGGCTAATGCCGTTTGGACTCCAGAAATTTCGTCTTCGAGCTCATTTTAAAAGTGGCAAGATCACCAAATCCGCTAAAAACTTGTATATAGGGGTAATTCAACATCCTGATCACGAATATGACATTCATTTTTGGCGCTGGCGCTAATGGATGACACTACGGTTACCTCTGCTAAGGCTGAGCCCAGGAGGTAATCGTAGTGTCCTCTCTTGGCGCCAGCGCCAAGAATGAGTGTCATACTCATCAGGATGTTGAATTACCCCTATATACAAGTTTTTAGTGGATTTGGTGACTTAGGCAATTTGAAAATGAGCTCGAAGACGAAATTTCTGGAGTCCAAATGGCATTAGCCAGCTACCGTGCAGTTGCGTACTCAGTGCTACTACGTGTCCCATGTTCAAAGTGTTCACTGGTGTGTCTGCTGCACCAGTGCTTGTAATTTGCCCTTCCCTTTCCTGGCTTGTTGCTGGACTGCAATAATTACTGGCACTAATCACTCTTTACTGCCCACTTTTTCAAACAGGAGCAGATTTGGCCCGAACATTGCCAGGGCGCGTCTGTCTCCCCCTCCCCTCCCAGAACGCGAATATCACATTCGCTTAACTCGGTACCGTCAACGCCCGTGCTACAAGTGTCGGCGCATAGTACCATGAACCACCGCATAGACCTAGAACTTGTCTGTAGGTGCGGCTTGACCCTTGAATAACACTCTACTGGTGGTGAGCTTGAAAACATCTCGCGCCTGTGTCACAGGCGACCATGGTCCAAACACTCGAGCGACCCGATCGTGCGATTCAGGTGATCGAACCGCAAATTATGAAGCTCGGAGAGCTAGGGCAGCATCATCTCTGACTGCCTACAATGGTGATCCTTCGTTCTGCTAACCATAGGAAAGAAAGCTTCAGACAAAGCAGGAACCACTAACTCGGAGATCGGAGGGAGTGTGCAGACGAGCAGAAACGGGTTGCGACGTGGTATGTGCCCCCTCTTTTCATCCTTGACTCCCTTTGCACCCATATAGATTTGATATTCGCCTTTAGGGACTAATCTATTCTTGGGCATAAGTTCTCACAGAATGTGGTTTCTGCAGTATCGGGTTGGCTCATTAGTAAAAGCGTTATTTTTGTAATTTAAAATTTTTCGTTTAGATGAGCACTGTTAGTGCTGACTATTCCATTCTGTTTGACACGAAATGCTCTGTGATGCAATGTGCTTCGTTTATCCGAGGAATCTATTCCCACTCATTTCTGAGTGTTGAAAGTGAAGTGTCAAGTCGGCGAAATTGAACAAGTTGCGTTGTTATGTGAGTGATTGGAGGGCAAGTTGGAAGATGACGCGAACCACGGGTTAATCTTACAGTGAATGGGGAGGTCCTCACAGGGAGGGGTGTCCGCACGAACCCGACCCCCTGGGGACCTGTTGAGTTCATCAGGATCTAGCTGTATATGTTGGTGTTACGCAATTTTACCGAATGAGTGTGTCAGTATCTACAAACGTTTACCATACCAAAGCCAATGCAACAAAAGCGTTGAAAACGGCAGAAACTGTTAAAAACTTACTTTCTCAGAAATATTGTAATGCACAAAGTGGAACTCCAAAAAAATCCTAACAATCGCCCCGTCCAACAGAAACAACACAAAGCCGAGACATTGAGCGCACTGCGGCAGCGTCTCGTGGGACTGAAGCACTATCGGCCCATTTCGCTCACATACATAGTATTTTTAATAGGATATAACTTTATTAAGAAACCATCTTTCGCAGAGCCGTAGGGACGATTCAAATTGCATGGCCAGGCTCGATACGAAATACACTACAGGTTCCACCAAGCTTTCATGTCAGTTTCTGGCGAGAACGGAACATCTTGGCGAATGCCTGTTTCTCACATTTCAACGGCAATAACTTCGTTCAGGCGAAACAGAATGAGGTTCTACGCGGCATTGGAAACTAGAAGATTATTTCTTTCTAGTGAGCACAACAACTTTGCTGTGGCTTGATTATAGCGGAAATGCCCGTCGTGCGTTTGAAAGTCAGTTTCAGCTGCAGCATGAGGTTCCCCTCCCCTGCAAAGTTCGCTTTCCATTTAGAAAGCTTGGTAGGCCTACCGTGCACCTGCTCTTCATGTAATAAATGGGAACTGCAGCACATAGGCGTTGATCAACACCTCCACGGAATTCGCCACGTAGTGGACTTCCTTTCCAAGCTCATAACTCGTTCTTCAAACTATGCTCGTGCTGTGTAAAACAGCGATCTCTGCAAATACCACCCCCTTCTTGAGTGGGGGCCGAATACGACCCCGCGTCATGAATTCCGCGATGTATGTTACACCCTGGCCTGTACTTACAGGCACGCTCGCTATCACAACACCGCTGGGCGAGGCGCCTCCAAAGTACCGCCCTCTGCTAGGCAGCGCCCGCGTTCATTTGATGTTCCTACGCCCTTAGATATCGTAGCTTTGTCGACAAGGGTGGAGGATGTACTAATTTCGCAGCTCAAAAATACGAGAGGATGGCGCCACCCGCTTGTGAAGAGGATGCCGCCCCGCCCACCTGGCTGCCATAACTGCTTTGGCTTACAAGGTAAGGATACCAACTCGCCATGGCCATTCAGGATGGGATGTATACTCCTAGAAGCATCTTCGGACGCTGATATCAGATCTGACTTCCAAATCTGCTAAACGATTCTAGGAGAGAAGTTACGGACCTTTTTTTCCTACTGTGCTTAACCATTGCGGTGCGCCCCCTGCCCATACTTTGCGCTTGTGAACCCCTCGTGACACAACCCCAATGTGGTTCGATGGCGCAGCAGGTGGGAGAGCGGGCCCATAGCGGTGGGACGAAGGCTCGAACCCTTTCTGCATTTCGTAGTTTTGCTTTTTCTTGAAACGTATGCTAAACATTTGAAAAGTATGTAGTTTTACGCACCAGTTCGAATTTCAGAGTGCTCACTCTGCTATTTATTGAGCCTTGTGAAGGGATTTTGGGGATATTTCATTTCGACTTCAGTGGGTGCATTGAAATTGATGGCGTTGAAGTGGCAGCCTTATTTGGGGCATATATTGCTGTAACTACATAGTGCGGAACATTAAGCGAGCACATGAGATATCTTGATACAAAATGGCGTGTTGACACGTAGGAAGAACTTATAAAAGCTCTGAGGTGAATCGCTCTGCTCTCACTTTCTTTCACTAGTTCTCTCGCACTATTTATCTTCCACTGCCCCAATCATCCGAAATCTGGCTAGTTGCTGACCAACGTTTTCCTATGTTGGCAGAATTGAATAAAAATTCGTCTATCGAGGTGAACCTCCCGAAGATGAATACCACATCCGTTCGGCACGAAACCTCCTGGGATCCCGGTCACACGCGTCGGCGCCAAAATACCCCAATGTACCGGCTCCTCTGGCGCGGGTGTCAGGGGGTTTCGAGCCATGCGGATAGGAAATTCATATTCAGGAAGTAAGAGTACCCAGAATACAACATTTGAGACAAGTCTGTCGAAGGAGAAAAAAGTCGGTCAAAAATTGGCTCGATCCCTTGGTTGGGGCAGTGAAGGGTAAATAATCCCGTTCCCTCTTCCGCAAGTGGTATACGGTAGCAATAAGCGCAACCTGCTCTTCATGCACGAAAATGTGCGACTCTTCCTTGTACTTGATCGGTAGCACGCTATGGCTTCATTCACCTAAACCACACGCATACTATGCTATGGACTTGTACAAAAGTGAAGCCTTAAGCAAGGAGAACCTTCAAAATACCTCCTCTAGTAGAACCTCCACATCTCGGAAGTGATTGAAGCTCCTCTCCAGTCTGGAGACTTTCATCATGCCATTATCAGGTGACCAGAGGAGATCAGTGTGGTCGTTTCCACGAAGCTATCTTCCTCGCAGTTGATCATGAGTTGTCGCACAACGCGTGGCGCGAAATAGACCAGAACCTCTCTTCTGCAGTTTTCCTTTCTTTTCGGGGTAGTGACCGCACAACATCATAGGATCAGAATTCTTCCTTTAGATGTGATAGCAACAAAGGGGCAAAGCATATCCCCAGTTATCGGACGTAGGATTGCAAGAGCTGTTGGCTGATATTGTGAGTGTGGCGTGAAGAGAACTACTACATATGGCGAAGTCCTGTGTTATACAAACATCAAATGCTGTATTCTACAAAGAGGTAAAACTTTCGGTTCAAGTGCTTGGAGCAGATATGAAAATTTATCTGACCCCAGCGTGCGCGAGTTAGGTTAGAGTGCAATCCTTTTCGTAAGTCATCCAAAGGAATGAATAAGGATCAGAGAGAGCTCTCTGACGTTTGAACTGGTGCGTAAAATAGTACTTTTCAAGTGTTTATTATACGTTCCAGAAAAAAAACAAAACCACGAAATGCACCAACCTTCCTCTCCCCTATGAGCCGGTCACCTAATACCTGCTGGCCATCGAACCCCATTGGGTTGTGTCACGAGGGGTTTACAAGCGCAAATTATGCTTAAGCACAGTAGGAAAAAAGTTTCGTAATTTCTCTCTTAGAATCTTTCAGCAGATTTAAAAGTCCGATCTGATATCAGGCCGAAGAGCTGCTATGAGTATAGATCCTATCCTGAATGGCAATGGCGAGTTGGTATCCTTCCATTGTTAGCCTTTGCAGGCTGAGCCCGCTTTCAAGAATAATGGTTTATGGAGCTCATGTAGTGCGTGATCCAGTAGTGAAGAAAAAAGCAGAAAAAAAATCAAATGCCCTATATAGCCTATGCTGGCCAGGTGGGCGGGCGGCCGACTCTTCACTAGCGAACGGCGCTATCCTCTCGCCTTTTTGAGATGCAAAACTAGTACATACTGCATCCTCATAGGGAGGGCTATGATATCCAGAGAGGGCGCGGGAACATCAAATGAACGTGGGCGCTGCCTTTAATGGTCGTAGTGCCCTCATCACTCATCTTATTGTTAGAGCCGAGAAAAATGGGAATTCTACAGATGGCCAACCGGACTCACTGTACGAGTTGGCGAACACTGTCTTTGTCTGTGCGATACCTGATTTTTGTTAATATTGACGTTTCAATTTAGTAGTTCACTTGAGCCGACCAAGATTGTTAACATTTATTAGGCCAACGTTTCGGCTTGTTCGCCTTCGTCAGAGCCTGAAAGAGTCAAAAACAGATGTGACTTGTTCTCTCAAACGCCTTAACTGAAACTGAAGACCATTTCGAGATACCGGTAAAACACCTAACAGTATCGGTCAGTAAAGATGACTTGGCTTACCTTGATCGCGGTGACGCGAGATGGACCACCCTGGCTGTACTGATGCAACAAGTGAGACCTGCCCCTTCGACCTCAACCTCGACCTCACGTAGATCAAAATCCACAGAGGTCGGAAAGGGCGCGAGCTCACGGGTAATGGCCACACACTCCTCTTTCCTGTTAATTGGATTTGTTAATTTGAGATTTAGATTTGTTAATTTGGGTGCGCTAGGAGAGACACGGTTACCTGGCTCTAGCAGTGGCGATCGGGTAGAGTTCGATTTAGAAAGGAGGAAACCAGTGATGGAAACGCGATAATAGCGGTGATATTAAGTGCACGTGCAGTTAGGCTGCGTTTATACTTTGCGGCAGCGTAGCGTAGCGCAGCGTAGCGTAGCGCTTCCAGCGTACGCCAGCGGCAGTGTCGGGGAAAGGATAGATATCGATCTAGCGTTCCCAGCGTCACGCTGGCGTAGCGAGGGCACGGGAAGCATAGCTATCGATCTTCACCAGCGTTTCTCCAGCGTTTTCCCAGCGCTTGCAGCGACGGGGCTAGAGAGGGGCTAGAGAGTATTGAAGAGGAGAGTACAAAATACTCTCCTACCTTCAATACTCTCTAGCCCCTCTCTAGCCCCGTCGCTGCAAGCGCTGGGAAAACGCTGGAGAAACGCTGGTGAAGCTAGATCGATAGCTATGCTTCCCGTGCCCTCGCTACGCTACGCTAGCGTACGCTGGTGACGCTGGGAACGCTAGATCGATATCTATCCTTTCCCCGACAGGCTCCGTGTACAAACTCACCCGTGCGCGTATGCGGCGCGGTTTCTTCACGGCGCCGCGGCGGCAGGGCGGAGCGAAAGGCGCCCGCGTCTCCGGCGCTGTGCTCCAATCCAGCAGCCTCTTTTATGTGGAAGGAAGAGGAGGGAAAAGTAGAGAGGAAGGGAATTGAACAGATAGTGGTGCATATGTGAGTTAGTGGTAGTGGTAGGAGATCACAGAAAAGTCGACTATCACGAATTACTTCAGTGAATGGCAGAACTGGCGGCATAGTTCCCTTCGATTGTGAAAACGACGCAAGCAGCTTTTACACGAAAGTTCAAGCTGAGGTTTGGCAAATTGCCAACAGTTGGTTGTGACCTCACGTCCCATTCGAAGGGAATCATTCTGCCAGTTCCGCTGTTGACTGAAATAATACGCTCTGATTCTCGACTTTTCTGTATTCTCTGCTCACCATTACCACACTAACTCACCTACAAGCGTTCTATTTGTTCAGTCCTCTTTTCTCTCCTCCTCCTTCCACATAATGGGGCATAAAAGGGGCTTCTGATTGAAGCACAGTGGCGGAGGCGCAAGCGATCACCCTTCGCCCGCCTGCCGCCGCGGCGCCGTGAAGAAACCGCGCCGCATACGCGCATGGGTGAGTTTTTCCCTCCTCCCTCCCCGGCACTGCCGCTGGCGTACGCTGGAAGCGCTACGCTACGCTGCCGCAAAGTATAAACGCAGCCTTATGGTTGCGGAGAACCGAAGGGATTTCGACAAAAAATGGCTTTTGAATGCAACCAACTACTAATTGCCAAACTTTGCTGTGGAACTGCAGTCAGATGTTCTTCAACTTATGGCTAGGAACTGTCCTTTGGTTTCGAGGATGGCTGGTTCTTCTCTCCAAAATCCGAGATTGCCATTCTTAATGCAGTGATTGTTCTCAAACGAAACCGGCCAGGTATGTAAGAGGTCAGATCTATAGATAACACCACAAGAGTAAAACCCATCACCACCACATATGTAGGAGGGGTATGCAGCAGAGAATCGTTATCGCCGCGCCAGTGGGCGTCGCGTGCGACGTCGCGCCTGCTAATGACGACGATTTTAGGTGGTATTGGTCGAGAATAGACAATGTATGACCAAAAATAGACATAAGTGTCTACCATGTCCTTGTCTACATGAAATCCGATGCTCCAATCGAAAGGGTAGTGCAAATTGAGGAAACGTCGCGCCCACTGCCGCGCGCGACGAAGCGGCAATTTGCGATTCTCTTGCCCATCTCCCATTAGGAGACATGTAATGAAGTTATCTCCTCAATTGATCAACTGCAAGGTCCAGTCCGGAACAATATTTAGCTTCGCGTACTGTGTTCTCGAAACAATTAGCTCATTGATGTGAGATGAAGCTGTGAGATGAATGTAAAGATTTATTCTAGAAACAAAAGAATTACGAAAACTTGGGTTCTATATGGTGAGCACGTTTTACTCGTATATGGGACCAGATAAGAACCTGTCAGTTAAACAGAGTTGACATAGGTATATTATGGGAAGCACATAAGATTATAGCGGAATAAATAGCGGAAACTTTCAAAATACTATTATAGTTTCGCTGCTTCGTCCTCAAAGATGAGATCTGCTCCACAGCGAAGATCAATAGGCACATTATGCTTGCAACTATCATTCAAAGGTTTTTAGGATACTTTCTACATTAAAGCGGCACAGATTTCTGCATCATTCCGTCGAAACCTCCGCACTGAACTCGTCCATTCGTGACGTACATGAGAGATGAAGCCTCGGTTGAGGAAGCCGTATAGCACCGGATTTGCTATGATGCTGATCATTGCGGTACTGTAAATGTTCAGTAATCAGTTCTTCGAAGAAAAGCCTTACTAAACAGTCATTTAAAAAGCGTGTTAGAAGGCATTATCTAGCATTGGTCACCCCTTGCCACCTCGATCTTTTGAATTTATGCCAAATTTCGAGCGAAGTTTTTCCCCGAGGGCACATGAAAGCTCGTAAAGGGGAGACGTCTGCCTTCAAGAACTCCTTTGTCCTTGATCGCGAAACCGCGCTACGCCTATTACCGTTGACGTTACAGGACTGGGTTGTCCTAACACTGCACTGCAAGTGCGACAAAGTCCCTGCGGGTTCGGTGATTTGAGGTTTCCGGAAATGGCACTCATGTGCACCGCAGGTTTTCGTATTAGGGGGGTAAGATATTCAGAAGAATAGACCTCCTCGAGAACGGATTTTGAGTCAAATTTGCTTCCGAAGGCAAATTTCGATAAAAATCCAGCCTAAGTTCAAAGATTGGAAGAATTGCTTAATAGAGCCGTTTACATATTTTATAGAGAACTTCAACGCCATACTTCTCAGAACTAGAAAACGTTAATGAAACATAGCCTTTGTAGGAACAACGGTAATTGAAGGGATTATTGGAGGGAAGGGATTAAACTTGCACAGTATTGGGTTCGTTGTCCCACTCCCCTCCACACCCCCTTCCAACACCGAATTTTTGACTTTCTGTACCCCGATTGATTTAGAGAGCAAACTTGCCGCTATTAATAGTTGTTAGTAAGTGTCCTAAAGAAACTGGTGACATACCTGTGAGACATGAGGCTTGCAAGATAGGAGTAGTTCGTGTCGTGGATGAGGAACGCTCCACCGTCACTGAACTCCAACGCCACAGAGACGACGTTGTGCGGACACCACGAAATGAAGAAGAACGATACCATAAGCGCCAACACTACCGTATTTCGGCGAGTCTGTCGAAGTAGAATACAACGTTGTCGACACTGAAATAGACAGTAAATGACTCCTGTTCTTGTTCATTTTTAACTTTTTGTCTTTTCTGTGCTGCACCATGGATTCATAATGGCAATGGCATTTCAATCGAAGCGCATCATAGGACATTACTAACCAAGGGGGGGGGGCGAAGGTTTCGGTACACCCCCCCCCTTCTCTTTCAGCATGAACTGCTTCGAAATCCGCGGCACAGCAAATATTTTAATGCACTCCCGATCACGTTACTTAAATAGTGCACTTTAGCGCAAAGGTAGATTATTCCGCGCACCCGTCATATTCTCTCAAAGCTACCCTTGAACAAAATAATTTTTTTAATTGAAACTTCGATGATGAAAACAAAGTTGCGAGGTGAGTACAAGTAGTTTTCAGAATGTTTCAGGTATTATTTTCAATAGTGATTCCATTGGACTTTGAAATTTTCATTCGAAATTTTCTTCACAGAACGACCAATGTTACTTATATCGTCTAGTTCGCTGCAGACGGAGTGGCGTGATTGGTTTGGCCTGGTGACGTGGCACCCTCATACCTGAAACGCATCTTCATCCGCAGCGAACTAGAGAATGTGTACTTTTTCCAATTCAAACGATTCATGCAGTGGAAGAGGATCTTGACCTCAACATGCGCCTTAATTTTTAAAACACGAGAGATTTTTAGTAGGGCAGGGTATATGCAAAGCAATATTTCGAGTCAAACGCACGATAGGCGGAAATGGGTGGCGGGCTTAGCACTCGCGCGGCGCAGGGTTCAAATCCCGGGTCGACTCCCGCCCAGGCCAACCAAGCCTTCTACGGGGACGGTAAATTGGTACCAGATTCGTCTGGGAGGATAAAACACTGACTTGTACATCGGCTGGCCACCGCAAGTCATTGTATAGGCCGCATTCAATAAGCCACTACGATTCTGAATGGAAGTAGAATGCGTGCCGCATCCCACAAAGGGATTGATCAACGGCGAAGAATTTATCCTTTTATTCTTGTCGAACGCATGCCATCCTATACTACTGGAAACAAGTCCGTGGGAAGCAAAGTAGTTTTCTAGGACGAATCATGACTGGAACATAGGACTATGTACTTTGTTCGCCCCCGTTCGCTTTACCTAGCAATCTCTCTCGGGTAATCATTCCACTCGCAAGCAGGTGATGGGAAGATGTCACGCCTGAACGGTGCTTGCTTATAAGAGCCGACGCGTTTCCAGCTTCCAGAGGTGGTGCGAGCACCCATTCCATTCTTTATCCTGTGCTAATAAACCTCGCCAACCCACCCATCAATCCCCGCTCGATAGGGACTGAACAATTCTCATGGACCATGTACCCTTATTCAATTACGTAAATGGCCTTCAGACAGGCAATTCCTCATGAACCATTGTCCTGATTCAAGTAGGTAAGCCTTCAGATAGGCAATATCCGGAAATCCGCTTAATGAACGAGCACGACCTGCATGCCCTTAGTCATAATGTATTGCATCCATCAATCGACCGCAATAAATTAATGAATCGGTTCTCCTTTTGAAGTAATTCACCAGAAGCAGGGACACGTGTGCCCAGCATACCGTATTTTATCGCCAAATAGCTTTCCCGAAATCAATTCGCAATTTAGGATTTTGGGTGGGTGGCACACAGCGCAAAAAGGGACGCTTCTATTAAAAGCCTCCGGTGTAGTGAATACGGTAGGTTCATTTGTCATCTGTTCTTCACTCAGAGCACTTTCTTGATGGCACATTCCAAGGTAATCATATGAAGGCTTACCACTCTGCCTCTATTATTGTGCGATCAGCCCTTTCTAAGATTGTAAAAATGAAAGAGACGCCAACGAGGAAAACATAACCGTATAATGAAAGACGACGCCAACGAGCGATAACACTTAACCTTTAGCCACCAGTCCGCCCATAAAGGATGAGCTGTGTAACGTACTTATGAATTAACACTTTTGAACTTTGTTGCCATTCTCATTGTTTTGGTTTCGGTCGATCAGTATCCAGGTTTTGAAGGTAGTGGGCACAATTGCTGGAGGCGGGCAGTTGTTACCAGCGCCATTGGTTGGAGGATTCGTGAGAGAGTTTGGCAACACCCCACTTAGCCCTTCAGATAGCCACGTTGGCGACACAGCTCCCAGCCCCTTTCCCCGCCCCAGTAGTCGTGCCGCTGCTCTTTTACGTCAAACGGCAAAGTGTATGGAGTGAGCTCAAAAGTTTGACCTTACCTGCTCAAGTATGTCCACATTGGCGTCCATTTTTCGCTTCACTGTCGTCAGCATGGGCATCGACGCCGTCAAAATTAATGACCGTTCGTTCATTTTTCTGGAAAAAATTGTATTGAACATAGGGAGACTTGAACAAAAGGAGGAATGTCTTGCGGCTATATCAAGGGGTGGGGTGAAATTGCAGGTGTTCCTACAGAATTTGTATTTCCCTCATTCTTACCAGGAAGGCTCATATTTCAACGGCTCGTGATGTGTAGTAAGATTGGGCATTCTGACAAACGACAAGCAAACGGCCATCACTGGACCTCTTGGAACTGGATGCAATCGATAAACAATTGAGAACCCGTCAAGATCCTTCCCCTATCTTCACAAACAGTTCCAAAATACAGTCAACGACTTTTCGTAGCGTGAACTATGAGGGGAAAGGAAAGTGGCTGGAACAATCTATGGGTTAAGAGAATGTAAACAATATGTCGAGCAGAAACACAGACACTTGGGGATGGCAAAAATCTAATTGCGTGAGTGGCTCGCCAGACAATCCGTAATAGGTGCTTCATAGGAACAGTGAGAGAGGAACCGTTCGAAAGAGTTCGACTCCTATCCTGATGAGTCCACATCCTCTTAACATTAGGATTAGAAGAAAAGGGGATTGGGAATATGAATTTTGCTCCAGAGGTCCACGGCGACACACGCTTGAGTGATGGTTTTCGTTTATTTAAAGTTTCCTAGTTTGAACCTGGTCCTCATATCGTAATAGTGGGGATCATCGGAACGTCACTTGCTGGCGCTACTCAAAGGCAGGTTACAGGGAATATCAAAACATTATCAAACCACAATTGTTTCGGCGTGAGATCTCCACGTGTTTCCCGTTGAGGGAGGCGTATGATAACCGCAGAAGTTTGAAATTTTTTGGAGAAGGTTCCTAAGTCACTGGGTTGATTTTCACTATAGAGAGAGCTATGGAGTTTCAGTGGAATTCTCACCCAGCCTACGTAGCATGAGTGATCCTGGAAGCGCTAGCTTCTCCCTCCCCAGACTTATTCATCCCTGTGGATGGTCATCAAGTTCCGCAGACCGGAGAACTTTTACCGTATGAGCCGTCTTGGGGAAAAAAGCCTGCTCTACCAGACTTCCAAATTTACTTTTGTCCTCTCGAACAGCCCTAAAAGGGAAATTATCACCAGTATCCGTTCCACAAGCAACCTTCGTAGACGGACTGACGGATTTCAAGAAGCGCGAAAGTCATCAACCATTTTTCAGGTATATATGTTACTATTAAGAAATATGAAATGTCCGGTGAAATATCATTTATTTGCTGTACTTAAAGGAACGGTCCGCGATCAAGTATCGAAGATGAAAATATGGCATCGGGAGGATAGTGCGGTCCGCGACGAACAACCCTGTACCGTTTTCGCGGCAAAAAAGTGCAGGGGAGGGGCGCTATAAGGCAAAATAGGTCCAGTGGTTCCTCCTTTTTTCCAGTGACTCCGCCTCCCAAGCGCCGCCCTTCAGTGAAAAACCAAGTTGTGGGACGAGAAAAGCATGAAAATCTAAGCGCCTTCGTTATTTGTACGGACGTAGGGTTGTATTGAGTCAGCTGAGCGCGCGGAGTGGTAAAACTGGAAATGTACTGCAAAAGTATTGTATTGAAAAAGTGCACGAAATGTTGGAAGAAAATAGCAAAAATTTTGGGGAACTTGGAATTTGAAAAGGCAAACAGAAACTCAAAAAGAGAAAAAGAAAACACAATGAACACGATGATTCACTGAAAAAATAAGGAATTTAAAGTCAACAGGGCCCACAGCATTCGATGGCGCGAGTTTGGTCGAAGCTTTTCGACCCCCCCTTTGTTTTCTCATGCTCCTCTACATATAGGGCTGACTGTGTTGTGGTTTATACTGTGGTTGTGGTTTATACTCGGCGAAAAAGTTGTCGAGCGAGCGGGGGGTATGTAGTAAGCAGTGCGACGTACATGGTACGGGCGTACATACTAGCTATAACACAGTAAATTCATAAAAATCCACCAAGTGAACCACATAATTCCTAGCCAGAAATACGACCCCCCCCTCCCCACAACGACCAAATTACGACCCCCCCTCCGAAACGTCGCGCGAAATGGAAAAATCAACTATCAAAATTAATTTTTCTCAGCCCAAATACGACCCCCCCCCCTTTTGGCGGCCAAATACGACCCCCCCCCCCCATAGGGAATCCCCAACCAATGCCCGCTGTGCCACTAAAAAGTGGTCAGGCTTCATACGTTGGCGCCACCCTATTTCTGGCAGCGAGGCCAATAACGTGGAACGCTCGTCCATAAGCGCTGTTTCCCCATCGTATGCACGTACAAACTAGGATTGTAATGGGGTCCTATTTAGGTCATTGGGCATGTTTTTTTCGGGGCTTTTTTCCCTCACTATGTGTTTTACGTCCTGAACCTTGCTCCATTTTTCACATGCGAAGCTAGAATTCACTATCTAAGTTGGCAAATGAGCCGCGGGACTTATGTCCCTTAAAACTGACAGGAAGTGTTGGAGCACCAGTTTGCCCCGCAATGTGATCAGCTTCGCCAACGAACTTTTGGCGTCTGTAGATGGGTCTTGTGGGAAGCTCACCTTATTTTGGCCTGAGTTCTCCGCCTGAGATGCTTGAAAATCTTTGAATAACAGTAGAACATAATTACAAATGGCAGGAAGAATTGTGTTATCAGCACGAACACGGTATAGGCTCTGAAAATAAAACTTTCAGCGCTGCGTGCGGTACAGTACTTTGATTATAGCTGATTCCGACCAAATATATGAAGAGTCAAGTGGAATGAAATGTGACCACTCAACTTTCCCCCAGTCAGTGTGTTATATCTTTCGGCGAATCGGTGGTACCAGTTTAGCGCCCACGGGAAGATAAAAGCTCGATAGGGCCTGTCCTGAGCGGGACGCTATCTGGGGTTTTGATGTCCTGAACGCGCATGGTAAGCTGACCGCTTGCCACTACACCACTTTCTCCCTTCATGGATGTAACGACTTACTGAACCCATAGATGCTCGGCATCACTCCCACCTTGCGGCAGGCCAAACAAATGAGCCAGAGTGATGTAAAGCTTGTCCATAGAGTTCCGCTAGGAGCGTCGTACTTTTAGCCACTGAGCCCCCCATCCTGACAAGGCATGACCGCTTTGCTCTTTTGATACATTACTGGAGAAGACTACTGTTTATTCAACTGCTACTCACAATATGATCCCTCTTCCAGGGTTGATGTGAGGATTTCGTAGAAGACAACTTGCCAGTACTTCTCACAGATAATTGTTTGCGTCACTTACCCAGTTTCAGAATAATAAACACATTCCCATAAAGAAAATCACGCCGTCGACAAGCAATAACAGGGTTTCTCCCTGTTTTTATAATGAATATTCCTATTGCCTCCCCACCGCATCAAAACTCATGGGCCCCATTGATTGCTAGGCACCTTTCCCTTGTTTCAGTATGGAAGGGTGTAAAATACGGAGGGACTATTCCGAGGAGCCTTTAAGGCACCCTGCGCAACCAGATGTATTCCAAATCAAACCCTAGAGTCTCACAGATGGCCAATAGGGGCTTGAGCGTTAGCTGATTTGGGACCTGCAAATGTGAGGGCTTTCCATTATATTTATGAGAAAAAAAAATTCTTGAAATGAACAAAGACTTACTGTCGTAGCCTGGCATTGGGCCAAGCCTCGGTGCAGAACTTTCCACACAGACCTTCATGCTCTTCTAGGGTCATGAACCAGGAGTATGGCAGTGTAATGAGCGCAGCTACGACCCACAAGCAGACCATGGCGAATCGTGCTTGCTGAATGGTTTTGTTAAAGAATTCAAAAAGAACCATTAATTTATCAGGAAGAGGTTATCTCACATTTCGTGTCATTCTCCTCTGATGTGGAGTGACAACCATACAATATCGGTCAATGGCTATCGCTGACAGGCTGAACGTGGCACAAACACGCTGGCTCCCTTAATTATACCAGATTAAAGACAGCTCCCGCGATAAAAGTGTCATGGATGGTTGCTCTTCAATTATGAATCAGTAGCTGATAAGTAATTCCCAAAGAAGAAAAAAAAAAACAAGAACAGTCCTCGAGAACACCATAAACAAAATCGCTCTCTAACAGTCACATCGCCCTGCGGTCTCTGTGCAACGCTGACTCACAAATCCCTTTATTCTTATCTTCCCAAGTGGGTGGATATCATCCAGTGCAAAAGAAAAGAAGTAAGAAAAGCGGGTTTACAATAGGGCGTGTCATCGTTTTTAGTGTAGTGTAGTGCATCGAGCTTTTGCACCACGAAAACTTGGGTCGCTCGTGATTTTTACGCCTTTTACCTTGCGAGATGGGTTGGAGTTGACTGTATGTGCTCCCAATGAATAAAATGTAATAAAGGAGAGCAGAATTATTTGTGGGCACGAGCGCGGTCAGCAAAAAGGACATGCAATTCCGATCAATGCCCGCCGTCCCAACAAAGAACAACTGAGCGGTTATCCGTCAGAGGGCATCTAGCAAATGGGCGGTCCAGCTGGGCGGGCATTAGAACTAGAACTTTCAGCGGCTGTAGATCGCTCCTCTCGCTATGGAGTGAAATAGAGTGGGATATTCTCTAGCTTGGGGGCTGTACTACTTGGACAAGGAAGGACGACCATTTACTACTTGAGCGCAGGGGCTGTCTTTGAGTGTTGAAAAATGAAACTGAACTCCCGAGTCAATTTGACCGTATTATTATATATAACAGAAAGTGGAAATTTCAGTACCCAAGGCAATTTTAAATCGCTGCAAAAATCCTCTTATCAGTTAAGTCAGTCGGGGCGCATCGCAGCGGGGGGGGGGGCGTGAGCCCCTTTCCCACCCCTCATTAAACGAAAGAAGTTGCAGCGATCGACGGGCGGCCGGCCAACTATTTTTCACCTAAGCAGGTCATTCCCCTTGATAGCAAAATTTGGAAACATATTGGGGTAGGTAGCGAAAAGTCGGACCGAACGAGAAATTCGGGGAGAGATGGTACTTTGCAGAAGTCTCCCTAAACGATGTGATGTGCCCTGTTTCTGACAAAACACGAGAATCTCTTGCACACAGGACTAAGCTCACCATTCTAGGAGCCCTTTCCCAACGTTCACGGCAAGAGCGGAAATTTTCGCCCCCTTACTTCGTTACCTAGCGCTTTTCATTTATAAATTCTAATGCAACATAACGGAAAATTTTCAAAGAAATAGTATTTGAAAGAATGGAAAGAAACTAGAACTATAACATCTCGTAGTTTTCAACGACTTCTTGGGATTTTCGTTTTTCCGAAGGACCAGCATGCCCCACATTACTGGCGAACGCCTTCTTAGGCTATGGGTTACAGCGTTCAGACCCAAACGGGCTTGTTTTTTGTGCTTTTATTCCTTTTTACATTTTTTTGTTGAATCGTGAAATTTATGAGTCCTGAAGTTCATGCACAATTTTGTTCGCTGCGCATGACGAATACCAGTAAGGGGGGTGAGGTTCGAAGCCAGCCTGCTCTTTTTCGTTCTTTCGGCGAGCAAGAGGACTGTATCATATTGTTTCGCATCGGGCGCAGGGTACAGCATCGTTGTGTAAAATACATGGAGGGTTGTGCTTTCCGTTGTGGAGGAGGTCGTATTTGGTCGTTGGGAGAGAGGTGGGGGTTGTATGTGCGTTTGCGAGAAAGTTGCTGTTTTGGAAGAAAATTTTCCCGGTTGTTGAGTTTTTGCATAATTTTTCCCGTTACACATTGGCTATATACACCTCCCCCCGCCCCGCCCAACGGACAGCAAAATGTTGGGAGAAGAACTAGAAAATGTGGGGAAATTGGTAGGTAGGTGTTGAGGAATGGGGAGGGGGAATCGTACTTACACTACCATTTCCATCACGATGCTGTACCCTGATCGGGCGTTCTCCATTTTTCCACCGAATTTCGTCGCTAACCCGCTCCAACAACTGGAGGAAAACGGATGGGCGCCGTGCTGAATCCCAGCGTCACTCACACGCCCCATCATCCGCAGCGAACAAGACTGTAGAAAAAAAAATCTACGTAGTACTCTCGCGTACCTGAATCCATGGAAGCGAATGGCACATATGTTCACCAAAATACCAATTCTTATAAATACTCGTGATTGGAGTGAGAGGTAAGGAGAATATACAGACGATCAGATCGGCAAGTGCCAAATTCAGAATGAACATATTCTGAAATAAAAATCATCAACTCGCTCGGAAAGCGTGAGGTGCGGGTTGAAGTCCCGCGTGGGGTCAAGACTTTACCCTACGACCCAGATTCTTATGATTTGATTCAAAAAATGTCCTTGTAACGTCATCGACTCACTTGTACTGTTTGTAGTTTTCGATTGCCAAATGTGAATATTATCACGCCAACGTTACCGGTAATACCGAGCACAAATTCAATGCTGAAAAAAGCTCGTTGATTAGACTGGCCCGTAGGCGAAGAATCCTAAGAAAATAATCTGGGATAAATGCTTTGAAGTCAAAAATCACCTGTACAAAACAGAGAATCCTATGATGATTGGGGTTTCCAGACTGGGATCCCGTACTTTTTCCGTAAACACGGAACACTCCTCCATCCTGAAAGGTATCGATTTCAGGAAGTAAGAATTCCAGTAAAAGAACAAGAGACGGGAACGAACGCTACAGGTTATATTATGAGCATCGCACGAACAATGAACGATTAGTAAAAAACAGCATGAACACTGAAAAGGAGATGGAGACCAGCCTCCAAGCCTGGAGATCGAATTTCGCTTTTCTTTTCCCGGTTGGCTCTACAAAATTCGTTTGGGATAATAAATACACGAAATTGTTCAGTGGCGAACTCCCGCAGGCTTGCGTTTGGAATGCCTCAACGATTCTGGATGGAAATGCGTGCCGCATCAAAAAAAGGAGACTGATCAACGACTAAAGCTCAATGCTTTATCCTAACAAGCACGACTTTAATTATTTATGAGGCGTCCAAAACTCGCGCTATATCAAGGCAGGAATGTAGAGCTAGACGATAACACATAAAAAGATGGGTCATTGCGCAATCCTTTTTGCCTGTATGTACGTTTTCTTTTGGCGAAAAAAACGTGACAATGTGGTCAGCCTCATCTCACAGGTTGTTATGTGGGAGTTTCGCGATTAACGCGGAGCATGTCCCACGGTGGGGGAATCCCCAGGGAGGGTCGTATTTGGTCGCTGGAGGGAGTAGGGTCGGGAGCATTGCAGTGGAGGAAAGGGGGAGGAGGGTCGTATTTCGTCGGGGAGGGAGACCTTTGAGAGGAATTTTGCGGTCTCTCCGGTGCTACATACCTCATCCTTCCTCCTCCCCCGCTCTAAGGCAAAATTTTTGGGAGAAATTGGAAAATTTTGGAGCAGTTTAAAAGTGGTGGGAAGCTTGGAAAGGTTGATAACAGAGGTAAGGCACAGACAGTAGGGAGTAGGTGGGGGTCGTATAGCAAAGGACCGAATTGAGGAAAGTCGTGTTTTCCGATAATTTTTCCCAAGCAGCGAATTGAGGAAAGTCCTGTTTTCCGATAATTTTTCCCAGCAGCAGGATGTGCCCTGATTAGCGCTTGTAGATAAGGGCATCCGGTGTTCGGAACTCTGGCGACGATCCAGGATCGGAGAGTCTGCTGCTCTCAGCCAAGTTACCTCATCGAACCCACTCTAATGGGCACTATGATGACAATCATCTAGATGACATGGAAGAACGCTTCTCGTCTTTCAACACTGAGCGTTAGAAAATGTTCCTACCATCTGGATCGCCAAATAGAAAGTGTTACAGGTACCTTCGAGAGAATGGACGGCTAGTGGCACGGAATATGATACCTCCAAAACAAAAACCTTCTTGGGGTTTCCGACAACAATCCTTTTTCGCTTGTAGGCCGTGTCGTCTGAGCGAGCCGACTCGTTACTGAGTAAATGTTTGCATTTACATCTACTGCAGACGAGTAAAGTATGTATATTAATGAGCATCACTTCAAAGCATACCGTAATTCAATTCTAGCACAAACCATAAGTCTAGGAAGTTACGAGAAGACTGAGAGGTGAAATCCATTCAATACACGTACTCAGACGCTCACGCGACATTTCCGAAAAGAAATCGAATTGAACAGCTTTATAAACAAAAACAAAAACATGAGTAGAGGCAACCAAATGGAAAACGCATAGATATGGAAATATGAAAACGTCAAGAGTATTAGTGAGAACGTTCTATGAAGCCTTTCAAAGCCCTTCAACAAAAACATCACTTCAATAGGCAGGCTTCACGATTTGAGTGACATAAAAATGTAGGGAACCGGAAACTCCACTGAGAGTTTTTCGTGCTGAGAGTTCTCAGTGCTTGGCATATGAAGTATTTAGAAATTCAACGATATTTGGATATACATACCTGCTCCCCTAATTTGTGTGGTCAATCGACGGTTTGCGAACAGATTTTTTCGCGCCTCGCAAACCGTCGGTTTTGCGCATTAAAGTTCCGTAGATCGTGTCCAAAATTTGTCTGGCAATCACACTGATGGAGTAGCTGAACGCAGAACGAATCCAATGGTCTATGAACCCTTCAATTTTGTTAGTTTTGTTCGGCGCTTATTTCTGGACCAGATTTCACTGTTGGAGTCTTCCAGTTACCGTAGGTGTGACTGGGATACATCAGCGTTGTAAACCCTCCAGTCCTGAACAGCGAATTGTTTCCAAGTTGAGCATCTAAAAGTTAGAGATACAACATAGTTTGGGGAGGGCTCGTTTCCGTGAATCAGTTTGATACAGGTTTTGGATCAGATTTCGGTGAAAATTCCAGCGCTGGAAATTGGACGTTTTCCCTAAAGAGCAGATGCAAGAAAATACATTTCCACCTAATGGCAACCATGTGCACGGCCTCAGATCAACCTCTTTGGGTTTTCCGTCAAAAACAGTATCAAATTCGTCATAAGAGCACTTCTAAACACAGCAAAAAGCATGGTTTATTAAACCTAAATGACTCATGATTTTCTCCAAAAATTTGAAACGGTAAATTCTTGTCATCATATTGTAAGTGGCGGCGAAGGTCGCCTAAAAGGTTGTGGAATGTTGGTTCCAGTGCTCGAATAAAATACTCAGGCATAAGTTCCAATCGTAAGGTAGCAATTCTTCCGCAAACAAGCCCTAAACTTCGGTATTTTACCAGTCTGATACAAAAATTACATGTGCCAATATTTTGAATTAGTCGCATCATCCTAGCACGCCACTACGAAAGCAGGCAAGGAGAGCTCACTCAGTACACGTTGTTGTAGTTCCACATAAATCAAAAAATTAACTGGCTCCAGGACACAGTTCTCTGTTTTGCTACGATGCAACAAATCCTGTACAACGCCACGTTTCTGTAAATAGTGAGAATTTTGACACGAATTTCAAGCGATCCTGTTTGAACATATATGACGGACCCTGTAAGAAAATGCTAATCTCAACGATGTAAAAAATCATTACTATCGACAAAATAACTTCTTCATCAAAATTATTGTTCCTTGTGGGCTGGGCGGGCGACTAGTCTCTATTCATTTCTGCGCTTTAGCGTAGAATTGCAGATTCATGCAAAGACAGTTCCATATCGTTTGACACCAGCTCGTCGAGCTGTTCTCAATAGTGTTTTTGAAAATCATGGAAATATCTCAGTTTGAGCAATGCCGATCCTACCGAAGTACTAAGGGGACCAATGTAACGAGCGCTCGCCTTGCCACTAATCTCAACCAGCGGGGATAAGGTTCCACTACGGGCGCTTGACATTAAGGCGCTGCTGGTAATCAACTGATACATGCTACATTCTTTCGAAAAGTATTCGAAAATCTTGGTGTTCACCGAATGGGCCAGCCACTTCCAAGCTGACTTTCAAACTCATGCGCTGGTACGATTCAATGAGATGCTTTGTCATTTTTCAATGGCTACTTGTTACTTTCAAGATTGAGGAAAAGTAACACTTGTGGACTGATTGATCTGACCGTGCTTTAAACAAATATTTATTCTGTGAACTGGATTTCTACAGAGATGCCAGCGCTTTCACTGTGTTTCTGCTAACAGCTGAAAATTTCAATTTTCAAGAGAATCCGATTTTCCGCGAAGGAACATCAAGAAAACTATATCATACGCGGTATTAAGGGAATTAGCTATCGTGCACATGAAGGCTATTGAAACGAACCTCCACATAGTATTTTAAGTCTTGTGGCCATCTACTCTAAGCGCCAAGGGCCTATCGCCTCCTGATAGCTGGAATCAAAAATACAAAAACAAATCATTTCCACAAGTCTCAGCACTCAGCGATTAGGTTGAAGAAATTGCTTTCCTAGCACGCGAGTGCAATTCCAGTATCGAAGTGAGAAGCATCGTTCGAAGAAAGCTGTATTTTCCTCGAGCGAACTTTATTGCGAAATTGTACAATCACTATGCGGCTAATTCAAAGTGCCCTGTATGGATGAACCTCAACCCCCTGGTGATAAAGGGCAAGCGGCGCGCTCTTTAATGTCGCCTTAAGGTACTTCGTAGGATCGCTGTCAAACGAGATATTCCATGATTCAAAACACATTGAAAACAGATCGACTGAGCTGGTTTCAAGATATGGAACCTTCTGCATGAATTGGCAATTCTACCGTAAAGCCAGAATGTTAATGAGAGACTAGTCGCCCCGAGCCCAGCCCACGAAAGGAATAAATTGATGAAAGAAGTTTATTTTGTCGATAGTAAATGATTTTTACCATCGTTGGATTAGCATTTTTGCTTTACCAAGGGTCGGTCCATATAGGTTTCTGACAGGATCGCCTTGGAATTCGGATCAATTCTGCATATTTTTTACAGAAGAAACGTGGCGTTGTACCAGGTGTTGCATCGTACAACGAGAAACGTGTCCTGAGGCAAGTATTTTTGATTATGATACTACAACAGTGTAACTGAAGTGAGCTTCTCCCTTTGCGCTCGTTTCGTAGTTGGCCTGCTAGATATGGATAATTTCAAATATGGGCAAAGCATGTATTTTTTGTATCAGACTGGGAAATACCGAAGTTTAGGCCTTGTGCGGAAGAAATTGCTAGCCTACGAGGAACATGCTTGAGTTTTCTATTCACAGACACTGAACCAAATCCAGCAACCTTTTAGCGACTTCGCGGCACTGACAAATAAGATTGACAAGAAGTACAACCGTTCAATATTTTGGAGAAAAATCATGAGATTCCAGTATTAACCTATCGCTTTTGAACTGTGTGTTGAAGTGGCTCTATGACAATTTGAATACTTTTCTTGACGAAAAACGCCAAAGAGGTGTGATCTGTAAGGGTGCCAGTTGCCATAGGTGGAAAAATGTTTTCTTGCATGCTCTAGGGAAAACGTCAATTTACGCGCTGAATTTCACCGAAATCTTATCAAAACCTGTATCAAATGATCCGGAAATCGAGCCCTCCCAAATATGTTGGTATCGTCGTAACTTTTAGATGCCTCAACTTGAAATTTCGCTGTAGGAACTGGATGGGTTTACGAAACGCTGTCGTAATCCCAGGTCACACTCTAACGGTAACTGGAAGACTCAACAGTGGAAATCGTCGAGAAAATAAGGCGAACAAACTAGAACAAAATTGAAGGGGTTGCACTAAGACCTATCGTGGATTCGTCGTGGTTAGCTATCCATCAGTTGTGATTGCCCAGACAATTTGGACCACGTCTACGGGAACTTATGGCTAAAAAACGGACGGCGTTTTTGCGACGGTGGAAAAAATCTGTCGCAAACCGTCGTTGACCACGAATTAGGAGCGGTATTGTATATGAGTGATCTTGGCCGTTTGAGTCCATCTCCCGGGTATATATGGTTCCTTCGGAACCAATCCGTGACGCCGTTACCTGTAATACAAATTTTCTGGCTATCGCTCCCCATTTGTTAGCTCAATTTTTCAGTAAAAAAGCTCGTGTGCACGAAGGAAATAACTGGAAACCATGGGGATCACTGCACTTATAGCAACGAGTTGATTCGATAGGTGTTGATGTATATTGGTGGGAAAGTAGGCAAAATCACGTTCTTCTGATTTGAGCCCAAATGCAAAGATGTTAGTAGAAATATAGGATTTATACGAAGTGATACTTATATTGGGAGTGCAGAAGCGTTGCGCGATCGTGAGACATTTCTTCGATTCCACCAAAGAGGCTGGAATTTGAAAAGCAAGGTAGGAAAGAATCTCGTGAACAAAGTGAACGGAGTAAGATTCTAAGACTTCGTGATAACTTGAATTTTTCGAAGTAAGCAGTTCTAATCCTAGTTTTGAAAAAAAAAAATCGCTGACTGATTTTCCTTCCCTCCTAAAAGCAGATTGTAAGGCGGAGGTGGTGTTGACAGGGGCAAATTACACTCGCGCGGTGCTGATTCCAATCGCAGGTCTGAACACCTACCCAGGCCAAGCAAGCCTTCTACCCTCGGGACGGTAAATGGTACCCAGATTCGGCTGTGGAAAATAAGATCGCTACTTATACATCGGCTAGCCCCGCAAGTCCAATTGTAGTAAGGCGACATCGCACTCAATAAAGCACTATGATGTCTGAATGGAAGTAGAATGCGTGCCGCATACCACAAATTTGAAAAATTGGAAATTTTTAACGGCGAGACTTTATCTTTTATCCTTCCAAAGGACATTGAAATAAACAAAGCTAAACAACAATAATATTTTGATTTTTGTTGATGTGCGAAATCTTGCCAAGTTTTGACAACAATCTATAATTTGATTTACGCTCCGGATTTATCCTTTCAGCTAGAAAGTTCAAAGTAAATGAACCTACTGACAATTTTAGACTCAACAGCCCACCATCAGCATCAACACTGAAGCACCTAATGGAATAGTTTAGGCATGGTAGGAACTCATACCAGTCATCTTTTCCCAGGTTCGGTCACATTGTGGCTAGTAAGCTGGCACAGCTTTCTAGACTGTCTTCATTTCTATGGTGAGCTGGTCTTGAGTCCTGAAATAGACAATTGCGCTAGACGCACTTTCACCTTTGATCTTTCCCAGGCTCCCTGTTCATCCAGCATCGTACTCAAGAGGCGGTCGATCTCACGAATCATCTAAAACGTCATTCGATGGCTACCATTGGAGTTCTCATCAATTGAAAATAGAAAACGTCGAATGTTTTGGGTCAATGACGAAAAAAACAAAAAAAGGATAATCCGAACAATTTTCACTTCGACGAAATTCGCAGAAGATGAACATGGTATAAGGCAAGTACCCGCTTCGCGATGTGCGATTCGAGAGATGCGCTTTAAAAGGCGTAAACATGACCCAAACATGAAGGGGGGGGGGGGTGTGAAGAACTATTTTGCACTCTACGTTGTTATCCATGTCGTGTCATTGCTGATTGACAGGGGCTCACAGGTATTTCCTTTTCAAGAGTTGACAATGTTACCTCTGGCCCGCCCTCACAAATTCTACCAAATCTCTACTTGATGGCTCGACATGAGAATTGGGAACAGCGAAAGTCTAAAATGGTCCCCGCCCCTTCCCTTGCTAAACTGCTCTAGGAAACTTTCAAGCGCGATACAAAAAAAAGGCAGAAATCAATCGATGAAGCTAGAAAGCTAGTAGTGCAGCAATATGTTGAATACGAATGAGTTAGAGGTGCTCTGTAGCTTCATGGCGAGCCATGCATCCCACTTTTTTAACGAATTCCATTTTCTCTAGCCAAACCTCGGAATATATTTCACGGCTGAGGTTAAAGTATGTAAGAGAAGTGTGGAAGGAAGAGCTAACAATGCCGCTCCTATAGAGGCCAACTAAATGCTCAATTTCCTCGGAGATAAGTAAATTGGTTCCACACTGGTTTGGAGGGACAATACTAATTTGTCCCTCGGCTATACCCGCAAGTGGTTGCTGGCCCATATAACATCCTGAGTACTACAGCGACTCTGAACTGAAACGGGGTGGGCGGACCATACCAAAATGGGATACATCAGCGCTGAAAGCCTTCAGTTTTATGATCATCAAGTGAGGAACGTTGAGTTGGAGTGATTCATATTTGCTAAGCATTTTTTTAGAAGAAGCGTCAACGTAAACAATGTCGACAAGCTTATTCCTCGTAAGATGCGCCAAGAAGAGCGCTTTCACAAAGAGTCGTGGGAGTGCACTATGCACACCAATGCTCCGACCTGGCTTACGGCGATGCTTGATCCTTATTCGTTCTCTTTCCTTATCCTCAGCACTTTTTCCTCCTGGGAGTGATAACTGAAAGAGTCTTCCCCCTCCACACCCCGTACGCCAGAAAGAGGAGAACGGTGAAAACAGTGGGAAACACCACAAGGATCGCTTTGAAATCTAACAAAGCCGATTCCCTCTTCACGATAATCAAGCTTAGTTCCAGAGACCGGAGACCGACAGGAACCAGCCGCAGCATCTCGCAGTAGGAAATTCATAAACTTTTTGTAATTATTTAGATTGATTACAGGGTTCGTGTGGTAACACAGAAGCCCGCTATCGAAAGGCAAACAACGCCAAAGAGACTGACTGACTGGGGAATGTTTCAAGTGTCCGCTCTACGAGAGGTGTTATTTTCCGCTCGAGTTGGATGTGTTTATGCGCTTGCCTTGGAAAGGCTTACTTCTTGGTAAAGTGCAGCGCTCAACAATCTTTGGGGTTTGTTGTGTCAACGAAGTGAGTAGGAAGGAGCATTTCGGTCCACCACATACACGTCAGTTGACCGATTCGGGTGGAATTACTGACGGTTTAGCGAGCAGAGGAAGAAAAATAGCAACTTTCCTTCCTCGTTCATTTCGTTCTACGGTTTAGGCTAGGAGCGTAGTGGGACCGAACTCTGCAAAATACGCTATGGGTTCGTTCTCAATGCAATTTTGTTTAGTTTTCTGTTAATATCTATTTGAACAGCTGCAATACACATAGAAGTACATAAAACTCAAAGTAGGAAGGTTTTGCGAAGCCTGACTCACGCAGCTGGACATATCATATCTGTACAAGGTGACAAAAAGTATGACTGCGCACAAAAAATGCTTCTCTTTCAGAGTCTGAAACTTCCCTAGCGAATTTTCCTAGACCTCACGTAAGAAACTCTACCTGAAACGATCGAAGTATTAGCTATAAGCTGCAGCGCAGGACTGACGAAAGCAAGGAGCGTCGCCGGTAGTCCACCTTCAAATCAGCTCAGACATTAACATGTTTGCGTCAGGGAGTGTCTAATAAGATGACTTTCCCACTCTACGAATCCTTCTATGAGGCCCACGCAAAAAACTAAGTGGGTATAGGTTGGCACTGTTTGTGAGAGACAATAAATCTTTGTTGGCAAAACGCAAGAATTTAAGACCAAGGCACGACATCCACGATACGAACTTACATGGGGAGTCTCATTTAGTTTAGAGGATCACCTGGGGCTAATATCTTCACATGTGGGCTCAGCTACCCATAAAGCCTTTTCTCGATTTGTCTGAACATTAATCTTTATTTTTGCATCGCCAATGGTGGAGGCCTCTTAATTGCAGATATCCCACCTAGGATGCAGACGTGGCGGCAAGTGGTATGCTCACCACTCGCGGTATAGGGTCCGAATCTGGGGTCGCCTCCCGTCCAGGCCAACCAAGCTTTCCAACCCCCGGAGATGGTAAATTGGCACTAGATTCGTCTTGGAGGATAGAAACACTGACTTGTACAACGGCTGGTCCCCACAAATCGTATAGGGCTTATCGTGTTCAATAAGCCACTAAGATTCTCAATGGAAATAGAATGCGGGCCGCATCCCACAAAGGAATTGATCAAAGACTTTATCCTTTATCTTTTATCCCATCCTGAACCATAAGCCTTTTGAAACAGTATTACCATCAATTTTTCTATTCCTGGGATCTCTAAAGCCAGCACTATCAATTGGCTAACATTTGGCAGTTGTTCCTACTTTTTCCTGAACATTTTTCCATTTGACCGCATTACACGTCAAGTCTACCCTTGGCCAAACCTTCTGAGCTTTTTGCACGTTACCCCTTTCTTCACGTATTATCGTTGTGTATTCAGTGACTACAAAACCGTGGGAATCGCGTCACACTATCCGTGAAGCTCCCGCTAATTATTCTCAGAATCTTTACTATCGACTTCATGGCGATGTCATCATTCCCGATGATTCTCGTTCTGTTGTGGAAAAGACTTCTGTTTATCTGATCGCTGTGTGATTCTTCTTCACGTCAACACTGGCTTCAGTTTTCCACTTGCGGGTGATATTCTGGTCAGTATTCAGGGCCAAGAACAAGAATGCTGAGTTGCGGGCAAATGTCTTGACCCCAGGAAGACCACTGGAAGCCGCACCTCACACTCTCCGGGCGAGCGCGCTATCCGTTACAGCACCAAAGCCGCTTTTATCCTTTCAGCTGGTCGGTTACAATAAACCATTATAAAACAGTACAGTGAAGTAGTAGTTTGATAAGCAATGACTGCGCTCCTCTCTTCGAACTGCAGAATTTAAGCGATCGCTTTCTCATAGGATGAACAGTCACATAATAATAGTAATGAAAAATCGAAAATATAAACAGCCATTAGAAAAAGCAGAAAGAATGCTACAAAATGGGTTCTGCTGACGCGTTAAGATATCAAAAAAACGCGGAAAAAGCCGCGCCTTACATACATGTTTCAGCGCCTGTACACATATGAAGTATTCACATGAGCAGTAATGTCAACGAGTGAAATGCTAATCGTTCCTGCTAATTTGCTGAACTTCATCACATTACAGTGGTATATCTCTATGAATACAAGTGTGCACAAGGAATGAATGCGGTATTACGCAGGTATTCTTATTCGCTTAAGAGCACAACACACAACAACTATATCTGCATCATGTCTAAGTTCTCCTCCTGAGAACATTACTTCCCTGACTGGAGTTGTATTAAGCATTAACGTACACTCCATTCCAGAAGATAGGAGGGACATTTACTGAAACCGCAACTCCTTAACGTAGCTATCGGCTACACATCTGGTGGAACATTGATGTTCTGGGAAATCGTGCATTCAGCCCTCCCACTCCCAGTGCAATGGAGTTGAGTGTCTTTAGGGGCACTAGCCGTGGAAAAAGGCATCTCACGCCACTTTTCAAATGGTCATACGCAGCATCCTCCTCATTCGAAATCTAGCTCTTAAGGAGAAACGGGCATACCGCCCTACGACAGATTCCCATGCAGATTGCTCAGAGTACCGTTACCCCTGACGTACAATGAAAACTGCACCAGGGTTCGGCACGCGTGGCCTATAGATGTAGTAGTTCGCTGCTGACAGGTTGGCGTTTCATGCAGGCTTCGTTTGGCGCGTAGTGCCAAACTCATTCTCACCAGTTGTTGAAGAGATGCCCCAGTTGACAACGCCTGATCACATCTTCGTAGACTCGTTTTCTACCACTTCTCTGCGCATGCGCGTCAACAAAAGCTCATTGCTGCACAACTCATTCCTGGCTGACACCGCCCCACCGTCGCAGCGAACTTACACGCTGTATGTATGTGAAATCATGGGTGCAGGACGAGACTGGGCGGCTACCAATACACGATACTGCCAGCATCTCTCGAAGTTTCTCCTGAAAAGATGCGGCAGGATGGGCCGAGAACCGTTCCCGAAAATCTGCGTATAAGATTAGGAACTTTCCGTCGACTTCCTATCTGGTATACCAGGTTTTCACGAAAAGTTTTTCCAGTTTATCTCTAAATAAAGCTGTCGCCAGATGCCAGCAGGGAAAAAGCAGTCGCCAGATGTGAGAGGAGTTGGCTGCAGCGTGAAACTCTCCAGTCGGCTAAGTACGACCTCCCCCCTCCTCATGACGGGATCACACTAAACAGTGCACGGTCCCAGCGTGATATGTAGCTTGGTAAGATAAAAACACTAGTCAACGCTTTTAAGAACGGCTGTCCCAGTCGAAAGGATAATGAATAACACAGCCAAAAAACTCGAGAACTTTTAAACGCAGTATCGATGTTAATTTCTTCTCTGCAAAAGACGTGAGCAGAAAGCACTTCTGCGATTACACAGGAAACAGAAAAGGGACTCAAAAATCCCGAAAATCGAACCCTATGCTGATATCGCGCTTCCGTCAGCGACGTGTACGAGTCTACACCTGAGATCAGTCATCCTGGTCAAATATCAATGTGAAGAAAATACCGCGCATGCACACGGAATATGAAAACACATTATTTAAAGCAATAAGCAAACTTCACCGTTAATATCAACAGGGGCCTTACACAACATAGACATACAAAGTAACTATTTATGAGCATAGTCGACGATTTGAGAAGTGAAAAACGCCCTAAGAAAAAAGCCAAAGTACAAAAACCTCCAAAATGGCCACTGCTTGCAAGGAACCACCCTGCACCCTACCAAAAATAAAACATCGTTTTCTTGACCCATAAGTCTTACCTTCCAGAAAGAACGCTGAAGAGTACAAGAAGAGCCATTCCAGCCTAGACTTGTTGGAAAATAGTGATCGATAGCGACCAATTGCTGGTTGGTGTGCCAGCTGTGAGCGTGTCGCTGTTGGGAGGAGTTCGGATTGCTATGCTAAAGCTTTCCAGGATGCTTAGAGACCGGTTTTCGTTGGAAGAGACGTCATGTGAGGCTTTCTCAAAGGCGCTGATTTCTTTGGTAATCGTTCGTTCATCTTACATCCCTAAGGGTGCCCTTTGTCTCTTAGGACACCGTACATTCCTATCATAAGAGGTCGGATGGCGGCAAACATCTATCCTTTTTGCTGACCTATGCATGTCTCCTGGTCTTTGCAGGTAGCATTTGCCGTGATACATTATTCCAGAGGAAGGGCTACCTAATGATAGGCTATATGGGCAGAAAGCATGAAATAATAAGACTACGATTCGCAAGGGAGGATCATTCTATGCAAGAAGTGCACCTTGGAGTCCACGTTTCACCGTGGATTTGATTCTCAAGCTGACTGACAGCACCACTTGGCTGTCTCATTTGTCGCGCATTGTAGCTGGACAGGGGAAAGAAACGCTTTTTGATGCATTGTAGAGTAAAAAAGCCATTATAAGGCACTGCTCGCGGTCTATGACCTTGGCACCGGAGTAGAAACCGCATTCGCGCGAATCCTTGTATCACTCGATATTTCGGAGTTGGAGAGAGCGCGACTGTGTATTTCATTCAATCGTCGCTGTGGTTGCTCTTCTGGGTGGGGTCCCCATTGTTTTGGGAGTATTATAGTCGTCTCCTTACTAATCAGCGCAAGACAGGACGGCAGATATATCCGATGGGAACATCCACGAAGAACCCTTCCACCGCGATGCTGCAATGAAGTACGCAGCCACGCCCATTCTATCTCTGGAATTGAAATTGCGTATCGACAGGAAAAATCCGCGAAACGGGAGAAGCGACACATTACGTAGGCAACCGCCGCCTGGCCCGATCGAGACTTATTAACTGTATATGAACCGAATTCACCGGGTATGTGGCAGGAGAATCGTAATTCGCCGCGCCAGTGGGCGTCTCATGCGTCGTCGCGCCTGCTAATGACGACGATTTCAGGTGGTACTGGTAGAGAATAGACAATACATGACCAAAAAGACATGAGTGTCCACCATGTGCTCGTCTACAATAACTCCGATACTCTCATCAAATGGGTAGTGCAAATCAAAGAAATGTCGCGCCCATTTCCGCGCGCAACAAAACAATTTACGATTCTCTTGGTCGTCTTTCGAATTCACCATGGCACAAGCTGTAAAAATGCCTGAAGCTGTAGAGAAGAGAAATTTGAAAGAACAAGTCAACTGAAAAGCCTGAAAGTCAACTTTTCAAAAGGTTTTTTATTTTAGAGCCGAGAACGAGGATTTGACGGACAATCCAAGAACAACGCGTTCGCAGAACTGACAACTCGACTGACAACTCGTGTTCTGTTCTTTGTTGTCATTTCACATCATCTTCGATCCCAAGGGATCACTATTTGCAGGCTATTTCACCCCCCCCCTTTGCGAAAAGTCATGTTGTCAGATATACGGCTCAGTTGTTTCCTTGTAGAAGGGAACAAATTCAACATCTGAAATCACTTCATTTTCGAGTCAAATTGTATGGAAATAGAGATGGTAGCGAAGGAAGCTTTTTCACTGACCTATGAGCTCAGGTAAGTGTACGCTAATTACTCCTAATTAGCGACCTTGTGAGTAACGTTCAAGGGAAAAGGCTTGATGTTTGATTCGAGCAGGAAACCTGGTCTGTCTGAAATGACGAAATCAATCAACAGTTTCCTTAAAGGCAGAGACCCTGAAATTACGTAGACCTTACTGGACAGAGAATAAACCAAGAATGACGATTGTGTAGAGGCAACAATGTATAATAAATGATATATAAAAGTCAACCCCAATTGGTATTCGAGGGTGATCGATTGCTTTGGGGAGACCCGGCCGGATAACCGGTCGGAGGTTTCTTCATCATTTGTTGAATAACAACGAGCGAAGGGCATTAGATGGAGTATCTGGTCTCGTGAACGGCAGCCATTTAGAGTTCATTGGTGGAACAAGAATTGAGGTGAAACAAGTAAGTTGAGTATATGTTGCCGCGAAAAACCGAAATGAAGGTGCATTGCGAAACCTACGATTGCGAGAAAAAGAATTAGTCACTGAATAAGGAAAAAGGGGAATCGAACAACAAATGAACTGAGAAACGCTATGCAGTGGTCTATTGCGGATTATTGTGCAAGTCTTCATGACACGGAGGAACAAAAGGACTACCTAAGTCTTCGCTCATCAATAACCTCCCATCATACCCAATCAAGTTGCTTTCGTGGACTTTATCTCCTCTGGAGTCGTAGTCGCGCGCTACTGAGATGCGATGTGCCTTATAATGACTTACAGGGAACGCTTGATGTACAGAGTCAGTGTTTTTATCCTCCATGACTCGATTCTGGTAGCAATTTGTTGGTCGCGCGAAGAATGTGAAGGCTTGGATGCGCTGGGGCGAGAGGCGGATTCGGGATTTGGCTTCCTGATCGCTCGTGGGTAAGCGCGCCTTGCCTGCTTACGCACCTTTTTATTTAATTCTTTACTCTTTCGGTGACTATTTCACAGGAATAGTCCATCACGAGTTGCTCTCACTGTATTGCTTGTGCTACGTCAACGCTGGTTGCTCATAGAACGGCATTGGATAATGGCGGTGAAGCTGAAAGGAATTCGTTCCGTCTGATGGACCGGCGCATGCATCATGCAAGTAAGTTTGAGTAGGCATGTCGTCTTACCTTCGATCAAATTGAATGATAATAAGTGGGCTCGTTATGACAGAGTGATAATCCAATTATCCTTGAAGAGTCGTGAGGCAATCCTTGAGCACTCCGTGGAGCAAACGACGATAAGCTAGAGGGCTTGTACGTCTAGAGCCAATCAACTATGTGCAAGAAAGTTACGAGAAGAAGTCATTCCCAACCAAATAAAAGTTGGTAATGTACGCCTAGCAGATTCAAGAAATATTCAGTCTGTGCTTGCTTTTAGGGCAGTTCGATGTGGGGGCACTTTCACGCTGTTCTGTTCGATTGTTTCATCCCAATGTTGTGTTTTAGACAAGGGTTGACAGGATTCGTTTAAAGGAACTGAGAGCGTTTCTACAAGTGTGACTGGATCATTCACGGTTACAAGATTACAAAATTCTAATTGACAGACATCGAGGAGCAGATGAAGTTGCGAAGTGGGAATGCCTGCCTCCTAGCCAAACTCTCAGCCCTTTGTTCCAAATCTATTTTTATAACTGCTTGATTTAGGAAGCTTTAATCTCAGTTAGATAATTGGCGGCTTTATTACACTTACTGGGTAAGCTCGTTTGTTGGTATTTTTCCATCTAGTTTGCTTGGTTAATTGATGCTTCTTTGGTTTTTTAGATTTTCTTTGCAACGTAAGAAAACAAAACATAAAGGCCTTTGATTTAGATATGATACACTTCTACAAGGAGCCATATGATATGAAGGGGTCCCGAACAGACAGGATCATGATCAGACAGACGTTAATCTGTAGGGGATGCAAGAATCCCATATGAAGGGTCTGCTATATACTTACATAATATAAGATGTCTAGTCTGTCTGTCGTCTGTCTAATACTTGAAATAACCACTTTTGAGGGGAAGGGTGGGATGGAAGTGGGCAGGCGCAAGAGTTAGCGAGGCATCATGATGACGCAAGCACGCCCACTGCGGGCGGGGGTGCGCCACGTTGTGAAGCTAACTGTTTTCAAATTCATAATTCGTTTTCAGAAGAACTTAAGAGAAAAAATGATGGGGTGGTTATGGGGGAGCGTTCGGAGAAGAGAAGGTGCCAAGACCGAAAACTTCTCAACGCATAACACGATGCCTAGGAAATGGTGAGTAGGAGTGAAATGAGCCACGGTTTGGCAGGATGAAGTTAGGTGAGAGATAACTGAAGGGAGTATCAAAAAGGTTGGTGCTGGTCGAATAGTTATATCCCTGCGATCCATCCATTCAAGTAAATGGAGTGCCCGCATAGAATATTTTGCGGATTGTCTTCTAGGGGAAAGCGGGGGAGGGGAATATATAACAAGGAATGCGCGGTAAGTGCGATAATTCCAAAAGAAATTTTTGTAAGCTCATCCGATCGAGCCGGGCGGATCCGTACTGGCTTCACGTGAGAACTGTGAGCAGTAAAAGGCGAAGGAGAATGCCCGGCGATACCGGGCGACTCCGACTGGTAAAGGAGTAAGATGGGGAAGACGGGGAAGATGGCACTCGAATCTCTGATATGTGGTAGGCGTGGCGCGTATTCAACTATCCCTGGCGATGGATGTGTTTTGGGGAGGATACACTTGAAGAATGTGGTCGTGCTCTCTCGAGCACAGAAAAAGATAATCGAAATGAACGTGATGAGAACTGAAGTACTGACGAGCGACCATTTCTATCCATGTTTCAAATGCAAGGCCGCCTCCGTAATGGATAAGGAGTATAGCTAGGCTGGGCATAGTACGTCGCGCGTGGGCGTTGCCGGAGGTCCACGATGGTTCATATTAATGGTTTCGTTGACATATGTAAATAGAGGTACATAGGTTATCTACACAGCACCATATTTTATGAACAAGAACACCTGGGTGCACAAGCAAAATGTTTGGGCGAAACATCCACGCGGCCTCAATAGACAGCCTCAGGCATGTTCGTGACAAATATGTGTGATCTCTGTCCTCAGGATATTTAAATGTTCCTGGAAAATAACTTCGTCCCTATCTCACTGAATCACCGTAAATTTGCATTCCAGGGCTACATATGTACTTTCAATACCCTCAAGACGCGATGGGCGTTGCCGTGGCCGAACTTGAGCTGGACGCGGCGGCGGACAAGGTTTTCGTAAGATATTTTCATTTTTGAGCAGTTGTAGCTATGTCTTTGTCCAACGTAAAACAGTTGCTCCAAATTTCAATGTCCCAGAAGTCACCCATCCTATGCCATGTTCATGTCGTTGTCCACGCCTACCACTTCTTAGGGATAAGGAGTGTGGTGTCTTGATTACAGGTATGGTATCGTTCTCAGCAGTGGCGCCACTTTGTCATTTTGGTGCCACCACCTTTCTCGCCAAAATCGGTACAAACTTAAATACTGAACTTGCTTGGTGTCCTCAACTTACTGCCAATTAGTGCTGGAATGGCGCCGGCGCTAACCTGGTCCACCCAGTGTCTTACAACCCTCCTTTCAAGGATAATTATAGACTTTGATTTATAACATCACATCCATTTCTCAACCAGCGCCATTTAGCGCTTTGCTAAAGCTGGCTCTGCCAGATGAGGTGATTTCCTTTCCCAGGCATGACCTTACCAAGAAGCGGACGGCCGGAGTGGCATCATCGGGCGCTATCTTGGGCGCCAGATTGCGCATGTAAAAAGAATTCTGTATATGTATGTGGTCAGGAGATCAATTGACCTTAGTATACATGTTTGTATGAACTTTCCTGAAAAAAGTGGCAGTCATATTTTTTTTAGTCAAAAAGTCAAATTAGCGCCTGCAGCATTCGGCGTTAGCGCCCCGAATGAATGCTGCATTTGTAACTGCTGTGATAAATGATCCCGGCTTGCAACTTTGTACCTTTTCTAGTGGAAAAAAATAGTAGCCCTAAACTGGAGCTTCCTGGCGCCAGGACGGTTATCGTATTTGTCAAAGGAGCACCGAGAAATCCCATAGGAAAGTTCGAGGAATTATTTTTTGGTTTTTCGATGTAGTGGTTGAGAACTGCCCTGATTTCTGGCCAAATCTACTACGAAGTACAAAATTGAATTTCGAGAAACAGAACCAATAGCAAAAAAATGTGGCGGAATAGGTTAAATTGAGTTATCTTTTAACTCTGCTGAGCAAGATTAGTTACGAATGAACATCTACGCAGTTCGATCGTTTGCCCTTTGTTTCGTACTGCCCTTGTGAAGATCTTTGCGCTGTTATTGCAAGCATTAGCCTCCAGGGCCACCATTGGTAATTCAGTGAGGAAGAAAGTTAATGTATCTGGAGTAGAAATTAGCTAGGGAGTAGGAGGCTACTAGCGGTGAAGTTGAGGTTACGGGGTAATCTTGACTTTCAAAATCGTCCTGTACTATGGATAGATGGCAATTGCTTTGAACCCCTCACTTGCAACAATATGCAAAGGGAAGGAGAATTGTCAGCTGGAATCGAAATAAAAGAAATGGAAAAATATGAAGATGAAAAGACAAGTTCGAGAAAAAGTCACTAATCTTTGGCTCGACACAACAGTGATTTGCACAGCTAGAGTCTGCTCCGCTTGGCGGCGCGGGAGATACAGATTAAGATCGGCATTGAGTGCAATTGAAGGCGGAAATCCCTATCAAAAATTCAAGGTGTCTAGGCCCACAAGAACTTCCGGGTGTTTTCTTGCTCGCTGTGTACTGAAAGGAGAGTCTATGTAATCGGTGAGAAGTAGGACATGCAGCATGGGTATATGTAGACCTTACGCCCATCTCTGTAATTGGCATCGGAGCTGCTGTCATCGGAAACGAAGCATAGCAGTGAAATATTCATTGGTAGGAGGTACCTCAGAAAAACCCGAAACTCAATGACAGGGAGCGATCGCAATGGCGCAGAAAAGTGTAAAGTCTACCACTTTATTGAGCCATTTACTAGGTAAGAAATAAGTACTTTTCAGTGCCGGGTCTACGTGACTACAGAGAGCTGAGGAAAGATTGTTTAGCGGACTGGCCACGCCCACGATCATCTTCGCTCTCTTGTTTTCTATAGCATCTCTGAAGAGCTGAGCTGGGGCCATAACCACTTGCGACGGAATGATATTGAGCTTTTTTGGACCTCTTAATTGTAAAACCGTCATAAACTCGGCACTAAAATAACAAAAGATCATCGGTAGGTTGGTAAACGCTCCCATAATATTTTACTTGAACTGTCCCACATAATATTTCAGTTAAACTGCCCCATAATATTACAGAATTCTGCTGTGTTACCGTACCTTTCGTGTTTTAGGGTGAGTCACAGATGTTTCTCCTCAGGGGGATGGGGGAAGGGAAGAGAGGGAGTTGTGCAAATTCCATTCGCATGGCATACGAACGATATTGCACCTTGGGAAGTGATACCAATTCCATTTTGTAATCCTACGTGATGCGAGGCGGTTGAACGCGACAACAAACAAGGTTGAGATTTGGCGCGGAACAGTACCTGAAATGCGTGACCCATTTGGTTCCCAATATGCAACCCGGGCTATATTAAGGGCGAACTAAGGGGCAAAGGGGGTTCTTGGGTTGAAACCGCATCTGGTGGCTGATTGGAAACTGCCTGATTTGGGTAAAATGCGTTTTCTCAGCCATGCACTTTCCTGTTGCTCAACGTGGTCCTCGATCATGTAGGAAGTCCACGGCCCAGAAACTCATCGACCTGTCAACAGGATCTTAGTGCGATTTTTGGCCTGTCGTTGGAGATGCAGAGCTCGCGTAACGGCAGTAAATTTTAGGCTTTCTCGAGAGATCCTGAAGCAACCAAATAAACTAGGGTTGCTGTACCGGTACAGCCACTGATAGAGCACGACGGCAGCACATACTGTATCACAAACGGACGACCGAGGAATCACATCCAAAGACAGATACCGTGATAAAGTACCACATTATATGATACTTTACAAAGTATATCATCGCTTAGAAGCGATCGATTTAGGCTACGATTACGGTTACAGTGCCTCACCAGATGAAGAAGAGGAAGGCTGTCTACAGTCTTGGTCCGAGCAAAAAGGATGGCAGCTGTGGGCCAGGCATATAAAGGCACAAAGCCACGTCTTCTCATCAACAACGACTTAGCCGACGACTGACTCGACGACTATTTTAAACTCCTTCCACTTCTCATCAGCTCAGCCCACTTCATTTTCTTCCTATATCTCTCTCTTTTCTCTCTCTCGCATAATCCCTCTCTCTCATCTGTAAACTCCACATATCTCTTTTTATGATTTCTTACACATATCATTGCTGTGCTAGTTTAATTACCCAAGTTTGAAATAAACGGCTTGTGCTTGCTGATGTGTGGTGTCCGGTTTTGGTCGAGGCCTATCGTATCGTTCTCGCGTGGCAGTACTGTAGTAAATTTGGTTCGCGGCTATACTATGTAGTATACGTCGTGCAAGTAAATTTAAAGTACAAAAATGATACTTTGCAAGAATTCCGGTGGAGGCTGTACAGTGAGGTCCATGAGCACTCCCACCTCGGTGGCTACAAGCTACTAACTAGTAGCCTCTCTACAAGCAGTCTCCACTTCGAGCGGTGAGAGTGCAGTGATAAGGAAATAGGACTGATATCGTTTTGATGAGAACAAGTGAAAATCCGTACAAACAGCCTTCTTTTCAGTGTGAGCACGAACCAGTTTGGATTATCAGTAAGTCCTGTAGAGGGCATTTCGTGAGGTATTTCCTGCTTTTTTCCTCGCTTACTAACGATAAGAGCCTCTTGCCATTCAGCTGGACTACCCATCTACATACCTTCTGCAACATCTGTTTCGCTGGCTTCGCCTGCTACCCAAATCAACTGAGCTTGCCACTTGTAGGCTCTTTACTTTTTAAGAAGCTGTATGATAACCTTTCGAATTATTATCCGTTTATTATCCGATATGATGATAGTATGTATTCTATAGAAGTTTACGCCCTCCCTCCCACACCCCCCCCCCGGGGGAAATAAACTCATTTCAACATAAGAGTCTGAAAGTAGAAGGAATCATGTTCAAAAGCTTTCCGAAACGAGTCTGCACATTTGTTCTACGTTTGAAGAGACTGTTAGGCTCCAAGTACTGCTAAACTGGTACTGGTTGATTCAGTTGATTCTACATTGGCATATTTGGCACCCTCACCCAACCCTCCGCCTTCCCCATCACAACATTACACCATTCGATTGATAGGAATGTCTGAAAAAGATCCAAACTTCGATGTCCGTACGGAGTTCATCGATCTAAGGTATCAGAAACTTGTTACGGTCCATAACTACACTTCTACGACCAATACTTTGTATGATTAATTGCGCTCTTGAAAATCATTCAAACAGTCCATCCAGGTCGACCTGCATATTAAGGTGAGGTAGGTTACGCTATTCTCAGGTGAAGTAATCTTGAGCTTTGAAGCTATTTGATAAATAAAGAAATGAATAAATAAGTATAACAGATTAAAAGACAGCCAAATATCGCCATAACTGTATAGAGTCGGTCCGGCGATACTCTGTTCTATGATCTCAAAAAGAACAAGTCAATGTTAAAAATAATGTTTTTGAAGTGATCACTGGGGCTGTATAGAACAGAAGCGGAACTTTCATTACGTGCGATTCATTCGGAAAATTCAAAAAGATCAGCTCATTCTGAGCGTGGTAAACGCCGCATAGTGTGCAACTCCTGGCCCTCCTTATATTCTATTACTCTATTATTTATAGAAAATACCGAGAGTTTTATTCGTCCAAGGGGCGTCCTGTGTTTCACGGATATCTTACTTATTTATAAAAGGGAAAGGGTTTGCTCAACTCCTTGGAACTGAGAATGCTTAAGGTCGTGCAATTCAGATGGATGTAAAGAGATTCGCAGTCCTTGTCATTCAGTTGCCCTTTATACTAACAGAATTCAATTCCAAACAATTGTTCGGAAAGGTAAGGAAAGCGATTGAACGCAAAAGAGATTATAGAACCTTTACCGCCCTTAACCCAATTCTACTTCATCTCTTCTAACTTTCTGACATTAAAGGACATCTGGGAGTGCATCTGCGATTCCATATTCTTAAACAATGGTATGGGCAAAATTAGCATAACTACATACAAATTTGGGGAAGGGGAGGGGGGGGGTAAAGAGCTTCAGAGAGACCCTCGGAACTCCAGAATGAAAAAGGAAGGAAATATCATTGAGAACGCTTCTAATAATACCCTTGCTTGTCTTGAGCATTGTATGAGCCTATGGTAAGAACGCACTTGCACAGATAAGGGGAGAGAGAGAATGTGAGTGAGGTAATAATAAGGTAGTGAATAATAAAGGTAATGAAGACCGCACTACTATCCGTAATAAAACTGACTGCTGAAGGTAGACCAGGCTCACGGAGGCGGAGTTAGATCATCGTCGCTAAGCCGTGGTACCTTTATAGAGCACTTCTAAGCGGCGAAAGTGGCACATCGTCTACTGTTGCGCACGGCGCCTTCCTGGGCAAGAAAGGGCGTCCAGACGTCGGGTAATCGCCAGCGCTGTCTTTGAAGACAAACTGTGTTTCACCACCGAGAAAGTCACTCCCTAGTGCGAGGTGAATGGGTCCACAGTTACAGTTGCGTGCCACTTCCTTCACTCAAACGTGCGTGTAACGGTGCTAGAGGGTAGTGATGTCTGAGCACCCTTTCCTTATTCCACCCGCGTTATCCTCAATATGCTGCACCTGCGTCGATACCGATCCTGCAGAGAAACACGTACTCAGTGGCAGAGAAGCACCAGAAGTGATGGGGTGCAGAGAAATGACCTGACCATGGTTAGGCGTGTGACGGCCCTGCGGCAGACAGGGCGAAGTATGGAGACGCACTCGAGAGTGACTCCCCCTGAACCGGTTCGCGCGCAGTTTTAACCGGAAAAAGTGGCACGCTGCTGCAGCTGCAAATCCATTCACTTCACACATGGCGAGAACTAGGAGTTACGGAAGTGAGTGTTCATGCAAGCCAGAGGGTTGAAGTAATGTTAAAAAATGGATTTTAGAGTGGTGGAGAGTCGATGTAAGGGCTAACTCAAGAGCCAGCATTTTGCTTCGGAACATCTGCTTTCTAACTTTGCATTTTCAGTTCGATTCAGCAGTTTCTAAAGTTTCGGATCTACTCATCAGCAACGCAACCAGGGATTTTTGAGTTATCCTGAAGCGAGCTTTGTGATGGAATGGAGAAAGGAAAAGGAAAGGAAATGTGGAAGGAGAAGGAATCAGGGAGAGATTCTCGATTTGTATGTCACACAATGTCACTCAAGCGTTTCTCAACAACTAGGCGTTTTTCCGCTTTTCTTGATTAGCTGCTGTCTGAACATGAAACGACCATCTTCAAAGACCCGAACATCTTCATGTTCTGAATACACAACCTTTCCCATCGAACTTTTCCAACATCGTGTCAGGTACCCCTCGAGAGAATAGAAACAGACCCACCATCGAATCCACCGTTTGAAGACAGTAACCGCGATAATGTGTCATGGATAGTTACTGTTCAGCTATGAAACAGTAGCTCATAAGTAATAACCCAAAGAAGAGAAAAAAAGCAGAAGAGTCCTCAAAAAACCGTAAACTAAATTGCTCCCTGGCAGTCACACGCTCAGCTGTCTCTGTGCAACCACTGACTCACAAATCGCTTTTTCGCAGCTTAACAAAAAAACTTTCAAAACGTGTACGATTACGGTAACGGTAGCGTGCACCTTTTACTGCAATCGAGCTTTTGCACGAAGAAAATTGCATCACTCGTGATTTTTACTCGTTTTACCTTGTGGGATGCGTTGCAGTTAACTGTGTGTGCTCCTAATGAATAAAATGTAATAAAGGGAAGCAACTTACTCATGGGCGCGCGATCAACCAAAAGAACATGCAATTCCGATTAATGCACGCCGCCCCAACAAGGAACAGCTGAGCGGCCCTCCGTCAGAGGGCATCTAGCAAGTGGGCGGCCCAACTGAGCGGGCTTCAGAACTAGGAATTTCGGTGGCTGTAACACGCTCCTCGCTCGCTGTGGAGTCGCGAGAGTGGAGCAGTTTCTTAGCTTGGGGCTGGACTACTTGCACAAGAACGACGACCACGAATTACTTGAGCGCCCTGAGCTGTCTTTGCACAATTCCAAAGGTGGGTTTGTCGCTTGAAGATGAGCCGATGGCCAGAACAAAGGAAAACACGAAGGAATCAAAAGAGAGAAGATGTTTGATGGAGCATGTAATTAGCAGCTATTTCAATTATAAAAAAGATGTGCAACAACTGGTGGCAGGATAGTCTCGGCCATGGGTGAAGAAATTTAAAACAAAGGTTTCAGGCTCAGGGGCGTTCCGGAGTGATTTCACTGAAAGAGTTCGTATGTCGTGTCCCTTACACTCTGCCATGCCCTTCTGCCAAGGTGTACTTCATGCCATCGTCTCAACCTGAGTAGCCTCCGTTGCAGCGATTGCTCGCTTTCCCCAACCTGCTAGAGAATAGTGAAAGTCTCAGGGAATAGTCTCCCATAAAGATGTCGCAACAAGGTTAGTGATGCTCATAAGGTTCCTTAATATAGAAAGTTCTCCGCAGAATTGGAGGAGAGGAGTGGAAATGACTACGTTGCTCGTAAGGGGCGAAGAACAAAGATTGCTTTCAGGGAAAGCTCCTCTTGGGTTTTGATTGAGCATAACTGTGTCTGCGCGCAATTATAGTCTAGGCTCGCCATCCAGTGAATTGAAGCGAACAAGTTCTGAAGGATGGGAAAGTTCCTTCAGCCGCTCGGACATCCTCGAGCGATTACCTTTTGTGCCAGCAAAAGAGAACGATTGTCAGAATTCGCTCAAGTGCCGCTTTTACTAGCAAGTGAAGTAACAAGCAAACGAATAAATATGAAAATACAAAATGACCTCTCCAAAAGCGGAGTAATTGGTTTATACTCCTGGAGAATAAGATCTCCGGCACTATTTACCCTTTACTGCCCCAACCATCCAGAATCGACCCAATTTCTGACCGACTTTTTTCTCCGTGGACAGATTTGGCTCAAATGTTGTCTCTTGGGGTAGTTTGACCTCCTGAACATGAATATCATATCCGCTAGGCACGAAACCTCCTGGCGCCTGCGCCAAAGGCGCCTGTGATTTGGGGATTTTTGGCGCCAGCGCCTGTAGCGCAGGCGTCAGGAGGTTTCGGGCTGAGCGAATGTGATATTCGTGCTCAGGAGGTCAGACTACCACTGAGAACAAGTTTTCAGCGAATTTGGTGGTTTAAGGTATTTTGGCGCCGGCGCCCGTGGCGCGGGCGCCAGGGGGTAATCCGTGCCTATCGGGTGTGATATTCATGTTCAGGAGGTCAAACTACCTTAAGGTACAGATTTTCAGCCAATTCTGCCGAGGCAGAAAAAAGCCGGTCAAAAACTGGCCTGTTTTCGGAAGATTGGGGTAGTAAAGGGTAAATAGTGCCAGATCTCCAAACTACCGCGAGCTTGTAGCTTACACAAGTTCAGTGTTCACGAATGTGCTTATCGTCTATCTTCGAGCTTGTTGTGCCAGCACCAAACCCTCTCTATGAACCATCGTTGCTCATCTGTGAACTAGGATCTATGATACCATTCTTCGAATAGACGATCACCTTACTTGAAAAAGGCAAGTCCTGCACAAGTAGACGCATTCCGCTGTCGCAAAGAGTGCTACACTCTCGGAAGCTGAATAAGTTGTGGCTTTAGTGTCCAGTGCGCTTGAGAAGAACGCCACGACTCTGCTGCAATAAGCCCTCTCCTTCCTCCAGCAAACGGCCCCGGCTCTCTGGTTTGCAGTAGGTCGATTCCCAAAACAACTTCCCTCCCAATTGACTGGTACCAGGTTTGTTTGAGAAGAAAATTTCTTCGATTTCATGCACCAACCTTTCCACATTTCTGAGTAATTGTTGAGTGCTTGGTGTATCCCTGGCATGCATGGTTAACGCTGAACGCTTGACCGGCGCAGTTCGGCGAAGGGCGGGGGGGCACTTTGTACTTTCATTGCTTCCCTAGTTCAGGTTGACAAGTCGCACTCTGATGAGATCTGTGAACTCCTTTGAAGCGGGCGCAAGGTCGTCAAGTCCATTAGGTTTAAACTGTGAACTCAAGAAGAGGATGTCTGAATAGATCGACACGTCGATGGGAAGTGTTTAGCAAGAGTACAAAATGCCCCTCCCCCACCCAAGTCGTCGAACTGCGCTAGCTTGAACCACTCATTTTTTGCACTCTGAATGACTGATGTCATGGTTTAACACTCTGATGATCAGGAACCCTGAGAACCGATTTGATTTGAGGATAGCAAGGAGAGGTGAGATGTTCAGTCCAGTAGTCATAAACTTCCCCTCTTTGACTTTGAAGAGGGGAAGTTTTGAAGGCTTTGAAGGCTGAAACGTAAGAAAATAAAACCAACTTATCATCCTCCCGTGGGAACTGAAGAGAAGCATCTCCAACCGAGACAATGCCAAGGTTCTTGAAGAGTCATACATGGCGATTTGATTCGGACTCAAGCGTTGACATAAAGAGAAGTACTTCAATTTTTGAAATAGACTTCACCAGACGATGTTCGAGACAAAATCACAGACAAAGTCAAAATAGGATTTCCTGTCCTCGAGCTTCACTGCAGTAAAAGATGCACTTCGAAATGAGCTCAGGGGAAGACCAAGAGCTGCATGTATTGAATTAATTTATTTGACTCAGAGAACCATCGGACGCCGCTGGTCTGCATCAGAGTAGTCAGTGGTACTCAGAAAACGCAGTGGTTAGCTCAGGGGAGGGATTACACGTGAAGAAATTGCTGGTTAAAAGTGATCTGAGAGGAAACTGTGAGAAGTTACTAGGACCCAAAATTAGTATCTTGTTTGAAAATCAATTTGCTAAAGGAAAAGGAGATGAAGATTTCCCCTCTTCCCTGTACCGCTGGAATACGGTTCGGCCTACACACTTGCCTACATGCAATATCAATGTTTGTCAGTCGGCTTTTTGTTCTCCGAGATGGATATTTCACCAAACTGCCGAACCCGAAAGTCAGTCCGAGCATTCGCCCTCCCCCCCCCCCCCTTTAGAGTTATTAGTAAGCGACAACGCTTGGTACTGCATCGCGTCCCCTGGCTTCAATTATTTTCAATCAGTTCATGAATCTCTCGAGAGTAGTAGGATGACCACGTCACTGGAGAATTCTAGTCTGAGTCAGCGTGGGCTTGACTTCTGCCCAAGCCTGGACAAATCCTAGCAATGATTAATCTCTCCAAAATAGCTCCACTAATCGTAAGATGCACAAGGATGAGCTGTTCGTCCATGTCTCAAAAACAAACTTGGCAAACAAGGATGCCCAATTCGAGGCTGGCATCTTTGATTAAGGAGGAAAATAAGCAGAAATTAAAGAATTGTGGTGCTCGGGAAGGCATTGAAGGCATAAGGCACGATAATTTGGCACTCGGCCTGAAATGGGAGCAAGGGTGCTATATAATGGGAAAATGACGAAAAAGAGAAGAGAAACGAGACAAAAACCTGCAAAAGGTTTTCGGACGAGTTTTCCCATCGTGCGGAATCGCGCTACGGAGATAACGGCTGCATGTATGCACTCATACGTTCCTCATCATTACGGAACTGTTGGAGCGGCACAGAGGCGAGACGGCCGCCGCGGCCTCGGTGACGGTGAATCAAGCTGTTTTCGATGGAATTCGGCTGCGAAATTCGCACTTTTTCAGCTCTTTCAAGCTTTCTAGAGTGAAAGGTGAGTTATTTTAAACAGTTCTGAATTTTACTGGATCTGATTTCCTTTATTTTTATGCTGATTATTATGCTATTTTCCTTGTGTTTTGCCTTATTTCAGGCATTTATTCGAACGGCCTACATTTTTCAGATTCATTCAGAGCCAGTACAATTGAAAAAATTGTTCAAAATAAATCACTCTTCCACTTTCGAAGCTCGAAGAGTGAAAAACTGGAATTCGCAGCAGAATTCCATGGACATCACTGATTCGCCGTCACCGAGCGCGCAGCCGCTGTCCGCTTCACAGTGGCAGCGCGGCTGTGCCGCCCTGACAGTCCGTAATGATGAAGGGACTGTATATCCATGCAGCCCCGCAGCCGCTTCACATTATACTTCGCAAATGAAAGGTACGAGCACCAGCATTTGTCGCACATTTGTGGACGGCGTGATTGCGATGGGACTCCCGGTCGGTATGTTGTATGCTTGATAGGCGCCCATAAGGGGACCTCCTTGGAAAAGGCACCACGCAGCACCTACTCAAGGGGCGCCCTGTCCTGCTAGGGCGTATCAATCCTACACGTCTTGAGAATTTATCGTGTCACTGCCTCAGTAGTTCGAAACAGTATCCAAGGAAGGAATGCTCTCAAAACAATGTACAATGGTCATGGGTTTTTTGGGTCGTAAACTTTTTGACTTCCTTTTTGCTGGCGCTATCAGAAAAACGGCTGAATAGCTTCTGAATGATTCTTAGCATGGGAATAAACTATGTTAGAATGTCAAGCTCACGGCGACTAATGTGAGTCCAATGGCAGATTGAAAGCCGATAAAAGGAAAGAGTGAGATACGTGTTTGGTTACGCTCATAGTCAACAAAGCCATTCCGTAAAGGTTCTTTTGGCCGTGTCAGCCACAGGTCTCTGTTAGGAAAGACACGCGCGGAATAATTGGGCACAAATTGAATACCGTGGAAAAAACCTGGCAACAAGATAGAGTCCGAAGCTCATTTGTTTTTGTCAACTCTTACTCCTGTTGCTTCCTGCAATGAGGTGAGTGTTCTTGTGGCATGAAAGAGTACAGAAGTCACGAGGGCCGGACACATTAAATTGAGGATCGTGCAGCTTCGCAGCTTTGTCCGTTCAGGGAACAGAAGTCCATTTGTATTGCCGTCAAGGTTCATGACCAACACGTCCCATTTACAGTTGCAGCACAGCTTCTCAAGTCCTGAAGAGTCGGTGCAAGGCAAGAACTTAATCAACGCATTTTAGGTTGGTTCGAGCAAAATACCGATACATTTCTCACGATTCTGCCCGCTCCCTCAGCAAAAGGAGCACACTCAGGTCTGCAGACATCTGTTGGAAAGCTCACTAGGGATGGTACTTGTTCACTGAGGAGGGTGCCATATGTCGTCCCTCAGAAAGTACCGAGCGCCGCGACAGAATTTTTTCGGTTTGTTCATTTCTCGCTTCTTGACGAGAGGGGGTGTATTCTTGGTTGCTCCCAGTGTCGCACACCTACCCTTCAAGGGTGTCCATTTCTCATAAAACACCTATATCGACCAGAATCTTCTCTAACCGCAGCTTTCGCTAAATCGTAGAGTGTTTTGGCTGAAAGAGTATGAACGCTTGCCTTCCGCCACCTGTTCTTTACTAAGGGCTAAGGGTCAAGGCCCGCAAGTACTCTTGACAATGGGTATCGAGCCGTTCGTGTTCTCTTTGGCTCGGACCCCCCCCCCTCGAAGGCGAATTTCTAGGCCAAAATTAAAAAGCTCGTCCCTGCTTAAATAGCCATGAGCAGTGCAAGCCTTTAGCCAGTTGTACTATGGGTTATTCCGAAATCTTCACATTCTAATCCTGAATTGAGTTGTGAAGTTCTTACAGTTCTTCTGCGTTTGGACAAAATTATGAAATATGTATATTACCTACCCATTAGAGGCTAGTTTGAGTCACTGAACAGTAATACGATCCTCGCTTTGGTTCAGAAGACTCAATAGAGTGGTGTTACGATCTGCGACATGTTTCAAGACTTCCTCAATTCAGAAAGTGGTCTAACTTGTTGGAAATTGCTCGTAAAATCCTATCTTTTGGAACGAGCAAGCAATTCAGACATGCGATATCCTTTCCAGAAGTTTCTCAACAAAAACGCGAAAATGTATTCCGACATAATCCATGTGGCCTTCGCTGCAGCGCCAGCATTATGATAGCTTTTCTCCTCTTTCCTCGAACGTCTGCGCTAGCAACGAGCCACTGAGCAGACCTTATAATTTACGAATTGCTACAACTCAAGTCATATCCATCAATGCTTTTGCATAACTACCGAATGGAATAGTTTTGTAACATGCATTCGTCGGAGGGGGGAGGGCGTTAGCGGCGTCGGTTCCGAGCGCGTGCGGCCGATAGGGTAGAGATTGATTCCAGGAAGAATCGACGCACGGTGGAAATCAACCCCCGGGGGTTCCCGCAGGGAGAACGCGCTGACTGCTGGACCGACAGGTTGCAATGATAACTGCTAACATACATGCACACATAAGTCTTCTGGGTGACATCTGCCGCCTTATTGACTCCTCGAAAAAGAATAGGCTCCGAAGCTAAAATCTACATCTGGAATTACGCCCCACTTTCTACTTCCATTCAGGATCCAGTGGCATGGTGACCCTCGATAAAATCTCTGGCGACTCGCCAGGCAATCCAAGTTTATAGTAGCGGGAGACCAGTGTAGAGGGCAATAATTTCATCTTCCATCCAATGCTCTTCCTTGAACGGAGCTATGACGCTTTTTTGCCGCTATCACTATTTTCATCCTCCAGATAGAGCTCTTCGCTAAGTAAGACGATTAACCGACGGGGGAGTAAAAGAAACGTTTTACAGTTATTTGGATAAAAGGGGTGTTGATCAGGGACGTGGACGCCTCAGAAACGTGCCCGTGGTAGCGCGGTGCATACTAACGCAAACAACCTTACCATAAGGACTTTTTTTTGTTTTTTTTTTTTTTTCGCATGACGCTACAATTATATAATACATTTTAACAGTACGTTATCGTTGCTGCGGAACTGTTAGTACGCGCTGTAGAAATACATATGCCACAATGACAATTTGTGAAAGATGAACGCCTGAAAGCCACTAAGGCAAGGTTCTGTGTGGAGGCAAATGTGACTCCAAACTGAGCGAGGAAGATACTCGCCTAATCGTATCGTTACTGCATTCAACTACGTTCGCTTACTGCATTTCCAACTCGTGGTCTTTGAATATCGACCAAGAGCTTCTATTTCATCTCTTCTGTCTGTCTGTCCCACAATTGAATAATCCGTCGAACGCCGATTAGTCCCGTCTGTGGATCCTTTGAGCTATGGTCACACGACGGAACTTTCTCTTTAAAGGAATTCAAAAAATATCTCATTCAAGGTCTTCATAATGAAGCCCGATTTGCCGCGGGGGATTTGACATTTGGCGAACAGGAATAATTTGAAGAGTCGTAATCAAAGGCAGCTCGAAACTTTCAGATTTAGGGGGGGGTTATAAAGGGTAGACCCTTTCTCCTGTAGGACAGAAGGAACTCGCGTCTTTGAACGTCGGTAGTGGCGCTGTGAAAACCGCAAGTCCAAAGACCATTGATGTCGAGCCTCACGAAAGAGAAACTTTGGACTATCTAAATTTTCGAATCGCCGTCATTTCACTGTACAACGGATCTCCTTCAGAGGCTTAGCCGAGCCTGAGCTTGCGTAGGAGAAATACTAGCGGATCTCTGGATACTGCCGTTTTTTTAATATGTTAAATGAGAACTTACGAGTGGTCCTTATTAGCTGAAACGTCAAGCTGTAAGGTACAAGGCGATTCAACTTCACTTGAAGTACAGTGCATTTTGAAGGTCACAAGTAACTCTGACCACCTTTGCCCTGGGCTTTGTGAGGGAAAGAAATTGATGCTGAATTAATTCTGGACACGGCACGTTCCCTAGGTAGAAATTCTGGACATGGGACATCTACTGATTACAGACGCAGAAAGTCCTTTAGTTCTTAAGTGGTGAAGAATAGCCCCTTGTGCTTATTCGAAAATGCGATGCTGCCAGTTCAAGACGCAAGACCTCACTGTAGCCATGCCAATTCTTCCTCAGTCATCACATGACGACGACTGCGAGCAGCCTTCAGGGATTTCGATCTCGGAAGCATCAGCATGTTGATAAACAGAAACCGACGATCAGCTTGATGGGTAGCAGTAAGGGTTCCATCAAGCTGTAGATTTTTTCAGAATAGGCAGAAAGATAAAAAGATTTACAAAGACTGGTATACTTTTGCATAGCTCTCTATCTGTTCGAAGTGTGACGAGAATTCTGTGGATGATCAAGGATACAGGGTGAAGTCTTTGTCGTCAATCGATCCCTTTCCGAGGATCCCTTTCCGAGAAGGTGCACGCATCCTTCTCCCAGTCACAATGTAGATGCTTACTCAATGACCTATTCAATGAATTTCGAAGCCCAGAAGATGTACAAGTCAGTGTTCAAGCGGCAGTTGGTGTAGCAAAAGATAGCACGCCCATCACACGTACGACCCGGGAGTCAACTCCCGGATAAGCGTCAGCGCCAGCGCCACCGCCGCCCCAACCAAGCATTCTACCCTCCTAGAACAGTAGAATGGTGCTGCACTCGTCTGGGAAGATAAGAACACGGTGGAGGATAAATGCAGAATTGCAGCGTTAGAGCGTCTAGTACGTCACCGTAACACAAACCATGTGCCCAGTTTGAAGCATTCTGCGGGAGGTACTAAATGCAACGATTCATTACCAAACACAGTGATTTATGGTACCTACATTCCTTTTATTGCCCGCGCTGTCTCCCACATATGCCATCACCATAACCCCCGCTTGTTGAATATCACGAAGGTAATCATTTCAGGGCTCTCTGGCTGTAGCGAGTGACTTCAGTACTGCCCGTGGCATGCTTTTTAGGCCGTTCTTTCCGTGCATCTACTCCAAATCCCCAAAGTAAGTGCGCTGGCTACGTCTCTCAATAGGATATTTTATTTCGGCGGCAAGAATGCTGGGCATGACTTTCGCTTCACAAAGCCAGAGTTTGTTCTCAAAATCCAATGGCAGTCTCGCAAATCAAACCAAATTCCGAAGGTCTCTTTTTATTTTGAATGAAGTACGCCAGTACGGCCCATAGCATCTCAGGATATGGATTGTAAAAGTAATTTAGGGGAATCATAACCGCTGGAAAAGAGAAGTTGGCGCCAAACTTTTCTGGGCGGAGGAAGCTAGCTTTCGTTCACCATTTCCAGTTGACGGTAGCAGTTTGTTCCGCGGTTTACCATATTACCGTAGGACCTAGGCGACTCACTTTTATGGGCTATACGTCATTCATCGTTTTCCGTTACAAAATCGTGTCCACGTCGCAGCGTCAGTAACGGATGGCTTGCGGCATGAAACGTTTCAAAGCAAAACAATAAGTTTTCACGGGAATTGACGAAAATCGTCTTTAATAGCAAAAATCTCTCCCATTTCGCCTATTTCTTCTATGTTGGGAGATAGTTTGTGCCAGAGGGAAACAAGTATTTCTACCCAGGTGCAGGCTAAGGGAGGTCTTTTGTAGGTGGACAAACAGCTCTGTTTGCTGCGAATGATGGGGCGCGTCAGAGGGAGATGGGTCTGGCCAGCGTTGACCTGTTTCTTTTCTTTTTCTTCTCGACAAGCAAAAAGACTGCATCACATCGTTCGTATTCGTTGTTTTCCACCAGCTGTTGGGGCTTAACATCTTCAAGAAGTTTTAGAAAACGGCCTAGCGATGCGCCAAGTCTCGCTGACGCGCCTCATCACCCGTAGTGAGCAAGGCTCTATTCCTTCGTGCAAAAAGACGCTCACCTCATAAGGTGCTTCAGTCAGACCCGGATTCCCCACGCCCAAGGCCAGATTCGAATTCCATCTTGTTTTCTTCCAAATATGCTTTGTTTCGAATATTGACATTATCATGGGAATGATCATGAAGACGCAATTCGTACGAATATGTCGGTATCTGTGACTGTCAGATGTTCAGACTGAGTCTCCACCCCTCCTCCTCATCGGGCTAGAGAGCTTACGAACCGATCGTTTCTCCCAGTAGCACCAGGTAGTTGTAGATCCACCGGTTTTATTTCCAGAAAATTTGGACTAGTTTTACGGGAGTCTAATCGAAACGACGGTGTACGACCAAAAGATCTGACGCAACTCGCTAATTTTCCAAAAAATCCAAAAACCTTGAGAAGGGGGGTTGCATCATAACGTTGTAAGAAAGAAGTTTGATCGTATTGGCATAACTTCTATTGTACTCCAAAATCAGGAGCATCACGTTGCACCATTCAATTTCCTCAGCTTCTCACGTATTCACCCTGCTGGTTAGGCAGCACTCGATCGTGCGTTCGATGCATCCGAAAGTATGTGTGTCGATCGCGCCGGACGCGCGACCGATTCGCTCGCGAAGTCTGAACGCTGCTATAGGAATCTGTTGGAGGATCTTCATCCACATCTTTATTCGAAGTTATCAACTCTTATCCTCATTGGGCCATGATCCGTTCAATTGCTTTACATAGCTCGAATATCGTGCGAGAACAGCAATTGAGACGTCCTTGAAGCTGTTTCAGGAACTATTTTCCTTTCACTGCCCTTATTTAAATTGGATCGCTTTGCCACTGAGTTTTTCCCTAGTTTCGGCTTGGTCTCGCGACTGACAATTGCTAACCAATTGGTGTTGGGCAAAGACCTTACCAGATTTCCCATGAGAATCACTTCCTAGTTTTCCCTTTTTCCTACTCGGACAGGGGACTTAGATTGAAGCAGTTAAGAAAACGATAACCAAATTGGTGTCTACTGACGTCAATAGGCGACTCTACGAGATTCAATAAAGAAAACGTTTGGTTTTTCTTTCTCTTCACGCAATTCAGCCAGACATCAATGGTAACGACCAGCAGCTCTGTATATTCCTAAATGACGTCACCAAAACCCTTCCGTCGTATTTTATTTAGCAGCAGCGAGCGTAAAGAGGTGGGCGCAAAGGGTGACTGGGTTGTGAAAAAGGTTTCGCTATGACATCATGTTGTCCAAAAGGGTCGAGTCGACTACCAACCAACTAGATAGCCGGGAACGATTGTGGAACTGATGAGTTCCTTGAGATAAACTGGATCGTTCGGGTATAAGATTCACGGATGTGGCCTAATTCAGTGAACTCTTCAGATGCTAGCCAGTACCTCCGAGCATTATGCAATATCAACGATGAAGTTCCCAATCTACGATAGGTCGGAATGGCTATTAGAAGCGAGTTCTCCAGGATCTAGAGATAATTTGGGTGATATATTAAATAGACCAAAAATCCCCAACAGGCAGAAGTCTCATTGAGCATCTCATCACCCATCCTCTAGCTAAGTGAGCAGTCCCGAAAGGCTCGAAAATCCGTTGAGTTTGGGCTGCTTTTGCCGCTGCTCCTCTGTGAAGGGATGAACGGTAAAGGGTAAAGCCTTCGCTGTCGATCGTTCCTGCCTTTGATGAAAGGATAATACTATGACACGCTTTATTTACTCAAAGAATTTGCGGCGATTACCCCCTGATCACGATAGAGTCCTGAACGCCATCGCTATAACAGGGTACAGAACGTGATGTGAGGAATGGTGGTATCAGTACGACCCCCACCCCTCCCCCCACCCCCCTCCGAGGGAGGGTGTCAGCACACCCCCCCCCACCTAAGAGGGCCTCGGTACGACTACTCACCCGGAGATTTCCCGTTGAGGGGGGGGGGTATATAGTGGATACGTAATAATCATGAAACAGAAAAAATCGCGCGAAAAGCCAACAACTGGAAAAAATCTTCCGAACGCAGCAAATTTCTTTCAAAGGCACACACGCCCCCCCCCCTGCCAGCATAAACGTATGCCCCTATGTGTTTCACACAACGATGCTGTACCCTGGCCTATTAAATAGCTTACTAAACACCAGGGTTAAATTGATCTCAGAAGCTCGTCATCGAATGGCGGCAAAGAGACAGCCAAAGGAGGCAAATTGCGCGGAATACGACGTGTTGACATTATTCACGGTAATCTGTCCGGTGTAGGTTGTGGATCTTCGGTGTCATAAACCAGAGACGAGAATATTCTAAGAAAATCCTCGATTAGCCAGCTAAACGAGTAACTCTCTCTCGAGAAGTGCAGTGTTCAGAGATCTAATCACTGCGGCTATATTAAACTTTCCTTGGTGTTTTACCAATGAAATACCGACATGTGTAAATATTCATCAAGACGCACTCGTATTAGAACCCTAATACGATAATATCAGAACGAACCGACCCTAATACGATAATATCAGAACCTATATGCAAGGTACCGCTATTGTGCCAGTGGTAGTTCTCAAAACAAGGGATGGAAGATTGCGCCGCGCCAACGGGAAAATCCTTGCTGCACACTCGATTATCCACTCACTCGCAAGATTATGTATACGGAACTATCTCAAGGTGTGTGGATTGAAAGAAATGCTTGAGGTATTGGGGTTCTGATACCTCATCTCGAGCAACACTCACCCGATTATCTCAAACAAGCTTATGCATAAACCTCCACCAGACATTTTCGCCAAGATATAATATTTCGCAAAGACTAATATGATCGGCTATGTCCTTAGTGTGTGTGGTGTGTGTGTCTGTGTGTGTGTCTGTCTGTCTGTCTGTCTCGTTTGTCACGAGAATCATAGCACCTGGAAGAAGAGCTTGGCGGGTCGGGTCAGGGTGGGGATGGATAGAGCATTAGACAAAAACCTAAAGTAGCACTCCTGACCCATGGTAAGCCCGCCCACTGGGCGGGCGTGCGTCAAAAGTTTGCGATTTCACTGAAAAAAGTCATAACTGGTTCCAGAGCAGTCCCGAGTGAGGAACAGCATAGAGTTAACAAAGCCCTAACCGACCGAACAGAGGAGACACACTCGAAATTGACGGGCGTACTTGAGACGGGCGGCGCTTCCCGTGTCATGAAAAATAGCTATAACTTGGCTACAAAGCAGCCCGGAGACGGGAAAACCGGATAAGGTTAGCATGGGGTTGGCAGCAATAGAGTAGACACACCCGAGATGGGCGGACGTTCCGCACAAAGGTCGGTAATTCGGTCCCGAAAATTTTAGGGTCACAGAAAAGTCCATGACGAAGAATTAACGTCTAGCAAGAGTCTACCATGTTTACGGCGTGGTGAGGCCCGCCTACAGTGGGCGGGCGTGCACTTACGCGAGGAAGGAACAGTAAAAAAGTCGTGTAGTTTGTCCAAAGCACGCAGAAGGGTGACAAATTGTGGATCATGGTCCCCAAGTGATCAAATGTAAGGATGTACGAGGCACTCCCGTTGTTGGCGGAGCCTGCACGAGGTGGGCGGAGCAAACTTTGAAAAAATTCCCAAAACAGGTCCAGAAGCACTCCAGACACCGGGGAAAATTAGTTTGAGATCAGCGAGGGTTATTTGAGGAAACGCGGGCATAACGTTTGTGAGCGCGAGCGTGCGTTGAGCGAAGTGGAGCCAGTGGTTAGAAATTCCTCAAAGCTGTTCCCAGAGCCACCAGCCTTCCAACCTCCTCTGATGATGCAGCCCGATCAAAAGCGTGCTCACGCGCACCTTGACTCCGTCGCGCCTACTGCATTCGTAGGTCAAATNCCGGACCTATACTCGGCTTTCCTCTCATCTCTACACTTGATCAAAGCTCCTTTCCACCATTTCATGCTCCGTAAATGTGTTGAAAATAGCAGGTATGGTGCTATTGGTGAAATAATGTTGATCATCCGTTCAGATGAAAGAAAAGCCGGAGACTAGGTAGGTACTGAAATGTGTGAAAAAAGGTAAGCGCGGCGGAGCCGCGCCTGCCCGGCGAAGCCGTGTTGTATCACAGAAAGAGGCCCGCCGGCGTCAGCCGGCGAAGCCGGCTAGTATTTTTATATTTCGTTGCTAGTGTAAAAATTTATATAATTTGAAAATGAATGAAATATCTGAAGAAATACGGCGTGTTGCTTTCTTAATACAAAAAAGTAAAACCACTGCAGGAACATGCCAAGAAATCTGGAAAGTGTACGGCCAAAAGGCGTTAGTAAACAAAGGATCCGGTAGTGATTTGCTAGGTTTCGTTCCGGAAATTCTTATGTTGAAGATGAACCTCGCTTTGGACAGCCAGTGTTCGGTGAGAATGGACTCGAAAGTGGAAGGGAGTCGTTTATTAGCTGTTCCAACCTGACGAAAGTATCGATTCTCATTCATTGTGCACAACTCGACCTTCTGAAAGAAGCAGTCAAAGAAAAAAAAGACCAGAAGGAAAGAGAGTTCTCTTTTACAACGGCAATGCGCGGCCACACAAATCTTTGATGACTGGGAACAAATTGACGGCACTTGGTAACTTCTGATGCATCCACCGTAGGCTCTGATCATCGTACATCATTGTTGGGATCTATCAAACGAGGAGGGCGGTCGTAATTGGTAGCCGGGGTAAGGAGAGGTCGTAATTGGTGTAAGAATTTTTTTTTGATAATTGACCTTTCTGCACGGATGCTATAAGGGGATCGTGTTTGCTCGTTGTTTTGAGAGGGTAGAGGGTCGTGCCCACCTCGGAGAGAAGTTTGCAACGTTTTGTTGAGTTTTCACAATTTACTGCATCACATGTGCTACATACCGCTCCCCCTCCCGCTGCACAGCTTGATCGTATCTGAGGAGGGAACCAGGGGGGTGGTCGTCCCAAGTCACTTCTTACCATTAGGGAGAAGGTCGTACACATTCAACCAAAATATGCAACTAATGATGTGCCCCGATTTGCACCGTCTGACTATCTCCTGTTTCGATCTCTGCAAAACTCCCTGATGGTAAGGTATTGGCCGACCGGAGCGCCGCTGGAAATTCTTTGATCAAGTTTTCGTCGATAAACAACAGAAGTTTTGTATCAGTAATTGTGAAATGGCCAGATAAAAGGAAAAAGTCATTGATAATAATGTTAATATTTAGATGATTGGAATTGATTTTTAAAAAATGTTTGTTCATCCATGTACGAAAAACCGTAGAGACTTCTTGTACAACCTAATATAGTAGTTAAACTATAAAGCTATCAATCTTTGTGTGTGCAAGTTTTATTACACGTGCTATGCGAATGGTACACTTTCTATGCACCTACCTGGTGTCACCTTCTTTTCAGAATCCCTTTCTCTAAAATCCGAAGAATTTGAAAAAAAAACAAGCTCGAATAGCATCATCTTATGAGCAAAGAAAAATCTAAAAGGTTGTGGAGATGGAGACCGTGGGGCAACACCTGACGGCATCAGGTGTGATCAATGAAAAAGAAATTCGAGTAATCGTAAGGTCAGCTACCTAGTGTTTCATCTCGAGAACAATACTCTGCTTGCCCGCGGTTCTATCATAGGGGACCTAGTACAGAATGGAGTTAAATAACACCGGAAAGGCCAAAATTCAGTAGTACGACGGTCAGAGGCCAGAGAACAACGGTCGCAGAGAGATGTGCCTTTCTTTCAGAACAGCTCTTTGTATTCCTTTGCGGATAATCTGATTATCTGCACAGAGATATGCCACACTGGGAGATAACAGAAACCACTACACTTGTGCTCAGGCTGAATGAGCTACTCTTCTGTGGCCGTTTGATAATCTGAATTCCAGATAATCAGGGCCGGCTTCACGGGCAACACGAGAGCCGCTGGGGAAACGTGGCACCGCAGCATGTGGTGCCACACACCTTGCCCAGCCCGGGGGTAGAATTTTGACTGGCCCCGCTCTTCAATTTCTCCGTGTCCCAAAATTGCTAAAAAACAGCTATATAGGCGTGGTGGTGGCACCAAGTGGTGTCGACGAGTTTGTACAGACCACCTCGTGAAATTCGGATAATAGAGTGGCTCACTTGTACCACTTTCCGGTTTTATAAGACTTCACAGTTATAGCCAAAGCGGCCCTATTGGTTACCATAAACCACCAAAAAGAGCTTGCAAAAGTGCAAAATGCTCTCTCCCAAGCCGAACACGACTAAAACTGTTTCATGGGGTAAAGGCACTCTCAAGAAGTTCGATAAAAATACTGAATTGCACATCGCATAATCCCCTCCCTTCACAAAGAGCATTATACGGTAGTGGTCGAAATAAGCCGGCAAACGATTTACTGGAGCTTTTGTGTTTGAATAAGATGGAGGAAATAATTTCTCCGACAGTGACTATTTACAGTGCCTGGGAGGCTACGACAATATTCAATCTTTTAAATTCAAAGCTCACAGAGAACAAGAATTCTTGCCCTTTCACTAAATGGAGGCAAAATCTTAGTGAGGTTATTTTCTAGTTTCAAGGAAGAACTGAATCCTTTGAAACCGAAGAATTCTACCTTGATCAGAAAAGGAGCCTACACGAAAAGCTGTAGATTACCGAGGATTGTGAAGGTTCCAGAACGAGAACCGTTATCCATTCGTCAATGATATCATACGGAAAAGACTCGTTGTAGCCGATGTTCAGAGAATCGAGAAAGCCGAAGGATCACTTTCGAGACTTAAAGGCAGTTGGCACGATGGTTTCTTACTTAGCCTAAAATGCTAGTAGGGGGCTGTATAGTGGGGAAGTGGCGAAAGAACGGAGTGAAACGGTCAAAATCCTGCGAAGAAAAAGGCTCAGTTTTCAGTGACTTGGAAATCGATTTCGGACGAGTTTCCCGTAGGCATCTTACCAATCACTGCTACCGAAGATAGGGTGCACGTGTGTGTATGCACGCAGCATCACGGCCACATCATGCCAATCCCTTCGCTTCATGATTTGCTTAGCAAATGAATGAATACGAGCGTCAGGAACGGTCGTCCATTTGTGGGCGGGCGTGCGTGGCGGGCGTTTGGGCTGTGGCTTGGTAGGGCCCTTATAAGGGCACCTTCCCCGGGGAAACCGCTATGCAGCGCCTGCCCAAGGTCGCGGAATTCTATCCTGAAAGGAGTATTGATCCTAGTCGTCTTGGGGGATTATCGTGCCAACTGCCTTTAATCGCTGGGATAAAAGCACTGTCCGCAGTTGTGGAGGCGATCCCAACCTTAGTTGCGTCATCATCGCAGCCAAATTCGGTACCATTACTGAGGTAACTATTACATGGTGCTGTGAGAAGAGGATCTAAGGGGTCTGAAGCAAATGGAAGGGGTTTACCAAAAAGTTGCTTATCAGGACTGAGAGTGGGAGGTGAAAGTACGTGGGCTCACCCCCAGTTTCATTGAACAGCGAGCGGTGAGGATAACGTCCCCTAGATCTCCACCGGTGAGACCACCTCTCTTTCCCTACACTATCTCTTGAGTATGACGTTAATAGGGCTAGGCAAAACGTTCTTTTGGCGGAGTGAAGATCTTTCCGTTGCGAAGCAGGTGTGGCCCTAGCCGTTCGATGTCAGTGAAGATGGCAATAAGCGAACTCTACGTTCATCTCACACGCTGATAAAGATTTTTGGTCAGAATTCTATTTGCTCATACTCCATCTAATGTTCTTCGAACAGCCTGCCATCTAATAGATACTCCATTGGTTTTCTGAATTTGGCTGCAATATCGCGGCAAATGGAGTTGTGATCGGTATAGAGCTTCACAAGGTGCCTTTATCCTAGCGGATGAGTCTCGGAGGTAATTCAAAGCAATCCAGCTCTCTAGGCTCTCTGAACGTGGGCTGAGACCTCTTTCGTGCTAAATCCTCTGAAAAAAGTGGGCCTTCTATTGGGTCGGCCCATAACTAACAGCCTTTTTTCTCATTCGAATATCGCGCTGAAGATGAAAAGTTTTTTTTAAATAAGTTCTACTCTATTTTGCAAAGGATTGCTTGCCCGATGTGAGACTGTGGGAGAGTCCTCATACTTTTCCTTTCCCTAATATTTAAGTGCTCAAACTTAAATATTAGGGAAAGGAAAAGATGATTTATTATCGGTTAGTAAAGCAGAACAAAACACAACATAGTCATTGAAAACATTGACCGATAAGCGGCAGCATGCAGTTAATGAACAACAGCATGCTCCTACTTTATATAAGCTATGTCCTTGTGTGTGTGTCTGTTTGTCACGAAATTCATAGCGCCGGTGACAGTAGCAGTGAGACATTGGTTCCAAGAGAGTGATGTAGTGGGTGTGACGGGAACACTGTTGGTGGGTGACAGAATGTGATATCAGTTGATAAGGTGCGATAAGAGGCGCTAGAAGGCGGAGGTCACCATATTCACAACGCGGGTGACACCATCAGCTAGTTCTTGGTTCCAAAACATGATAAAGGCGTACATCTCAGCAAGTGATATAGAGGATGACATGAGGACATGAAACGTGGGTGAGTGGAAGCGATAACTACTGATAGAGACTGATAAGTGAACTTGCAGTCGTCGTCGCTGTTCAAGGTGGTTCACGCTACTAAATCATAGAGATATGGTGATGAGGACATTGATGACGGGTGACAGGTAATCTTGTCAATCGATAAAAAGATAAGATACCATCTGCGCTATATTTTTATTACTTCTTACCGCTTTAGTGCCGAGTATTAGAGGCTCACTGTGAACCCTTTCCTTTGATGGCAACAGAATCAAGGCGTCCAGTGAAGTGTTCGCTTTTAGATGCATCTACAGGGAAGGGGGGGGGGAAGAAGACATTCCGACAGAGTCACATATCAGCAAAAATTTCGCAGCCCAGACAGAGGACAGACAGACGTATCATTCTTCGAAAAGAATTGTTCTGCGCCAGGGGACTTGGGGTGCATAACATTTTGCAGTTTTTCCCGTTTCATGCACTGTATATAGGAGGATGGGTCAAAAAATTCACTTTTACTATTTCAAATGTCGGCAAAGTTTTCGCAGCACAGACAGAGGACGTGAAAACGAGTACCAGGGCGGAAGATGCACAAGATGTTCCTCGATAAGCAGGAGTAGGCTCTCACCCGTCAGCTTCATGTACACCAAAATATGAAGTCATCTCCAGTCGCAGCCTGACTGGAGAAGACCTTTAAAACGCATGTCACCTCCAAATAGCTGCGGAACTCCTGGTATGGAGTCACCCATGGATAGCTACCTGGAGACCAGTACTCTCAATCTGGAAGGCCTCCAACATCGAGCAGCTCCGACAACGTCGCTACGCGGTCTATGACATCATCTTCAAGGCAGTGCCAAGGCGCGGGTTGATGCGTCAGGGACCGGACAGTACCTGCAAATGCGAAAGACAATACTTTTCTTCGTGGGACCGCCGGACTGGGAAGGTGAGGCTGGCGACCTACATTGACAAATCGTGAAGAATATCCCCTCACATGTGGTCGTCCGTACTTCTTGGAAACTTTGTACTGCATTGGGTGACACCACATAGAATCAAAAGGGCGTTGGGAAAACTCTCGCCTACTTGGAATGGAAGGGCGTTGAGTACCTGAAAAAGGTGGAATATCTAAGCAGATCACCTGTCTTAAACCCCTCAATTACCTGGTTCAGGCGGAGTTCAATAGGGTGGCGGAGAAATCAACGATCTCGCTGAACTCAGGCACCCTACTCACGGTCGCGTGGCAGAATCTCTCGATGGCGCTCCTCCAGAAGGCTGTGGCGGAGTATCATGATAGTATTTGACATGCTCTTATGGTGATAGAAATGTCCGATAAGAATTTAATGAAGTCCAACTTATAGCGCCTCGAAAGTCAAGGGAGAAAGAAGTTTTTTTTGCCCCCCCCCCTCCTGTAGATGCATGAAATGGTGACCGGGGGAGGGGGGTGCGGCTGAAACGGGAAAATCGAGAAATTCACTAATGAAAAAAAATTTTCGCAGAGCTGCCTGCTATGTGATGTGTGTTATGTGTGTTAGGAAGTGGCGGTCGTAAAATACAAAATAAAGAGGGAACTCAACAACTACGAGCGGGAGCGTCCCATCGTCTCCGTTTTCGTGCGACACAAAATTTTATATGTACGAGCAATCTTTTCAGTGCCACCCATTACTCTGCAGTTATGCATCTTCCGGTTGTTAGAAGCTCATCCGGAAAGAGTTCAACTTTACCCATTCTGTTGCCGTAACTGCGGTCCTTAATGATATGTGCAGCCTTCTCACCGTTGAAAGTCTGTAGTATGCAAGGGAGACCAGATGTTGGTAGATAATGACTGATGCTGAGCTATTTTCGACTCATTTTCCTGCATTTCAATAAAAAAATTGCTCATTTTGCACATTTAGCGCATCCTACCCCGCCCAGGGGAAGGGTGCCTGGCGAAGCCAGGTCGGCTGCGAAGCCGCACTGAACAGAAGGAGGAGCACCCGACGGCAGCCGGGTGATCTGACTGGTAAAACATAAGCGCACATGGAAATAAGTTGTAGAAAATGGATTGAGGAGTGTCAGGTCGACGAAATGCATTTTCGACAGCCTCTCTTTTTTACCTCTAACCAAAACGCTAAGCCCGCACAGGCTCAGGCTAAGTATAAGGTCGAAAGGCTATGTCTCTTAGGAGTGCTTACAATGGTTTAAGTCGTTCGAAAATTTCAATCGACCTCACAGACCAGCATCAAACCTAATGCCTTACTGAGTCCAACTGAGAGCATACTGAATCACCTTATTCATAAAAATTTACGCAAAAGAGAGAGAGGAAAGGAAAGAGAGAAAAGTTAGATGTCATGGAATGCTTCCTTATCATTATCAAGCATCACCCTCAATTAATGTTAGACATTTGAAGGCTAGTGAGCAGGCTCTGCAGGTCATATCTGTCACAAGTTTTGAGCTTCTTCTGTAATTTGAGAGTCAAGATAAAGTGCAAAAAATTGTTGTCCACAAAAAATCGCAAGAATCCAAGAAGCAGTAGGAAGGCAACCACACTGTTTTAGAGTGCAGAAAATTATCTATCAAACTGTGCAGAACATATTGAGAACAGTTGTCATTTTCCATGGGAAAATTTGTGTGAGAAAAAATGCCATTACTCATGAGCCAACCCAGTAAAACCGTCATATCCTCGGGATTTTCCAATCTGTCGCGTTGGCTCCTTTCCTATTAATGACAGAATTGCTCGGTTTTAGATGACTAAGCTCCTCCGTAAATCACTAAGAAAAGAAGCAAATTGGTCTTTAAACAATAAGTAATGTTGGAAAATTTTTCAAGTTCGAAAAAGATTGAGCATTGCTGTAGCTTTGCAGGCTCTACTAATAGTCGCTTTCTATGACAAGTGCAAGTCCCTCGCACCACATCCAAACAAAAATGCTGCGCTTTATTTCCAACATTGAAAGGTTAAATGTACTGAAATTCGAGATGATGCGCTTGTTCGAGATAAAAAAGTTGTGCACGGAAAACCTTCTGTAAACTGTTTTTGCTGTATATCGCACTTAGAATGTGACCATGATTCTGAAGTGGAGAACAGAACAGTAGAGAGGCGTCCTAGAAACGGGTGGATCAGCGGCCGAAGCTCCATCCTTCACTTCTTGTGAGAAGCATTTAGGTGAGCAATGCTCCTCTATACGTATAAAACGACTAAAATAACTCATTTGAAGAATCCCAAAGAAGTTAAGCGCTCAGTGTTGGTCGCTCCTTCTAGGAATGAACCATGCACTTTTTCCTACTCTCAGACGTCATGGCGCTGGAGTGGGCCTTAGCCCCACTCAGTTTCTTATGACATCAACCACAGAAGTGAAGCTTGAACCCAGAAGTAGCAGAAAGGACTCAGACGACATTTGATGGCTACTTCTGTAGGCTCGGCAACAGTTCTGATGCTTCTCACACAGACATCATTTTAATACAAACACTCTTTGGCATGGAGAAAACTATGAAGTCTAGCTGGCCGAAGTGCCGAATGAGAAGTAATAAATAGATAGCAATATTGAAGGCCGGCAATACAAAGGACGAATGCTGAATGGTTCGGACCTTGATTAGTGAAATGTTTGCGAAGAATTGGGTACAAGGTAAGAGAATGGAACAGTTTCGTTGCTTCTAAGTTCTAGAAAAATGGAATCGGAAGCTCTCATCCGAAGAATATGTTAGACATGAACGTAGTCCGACTTATAAGAAAAAGGAAACAGGCCTATCAGGTTATGAGCAATCTTATGATGACGTTTGAAAAAGATCACCTCGTAGGTTTTACGTCATCATTTCTGCCAAGTAGTGTTAATCTAGAACAACCCACGACCTCCTCTGAGCTCTTTGCGCGTTCGCATCAAGAGCTCAATTTTCAATTACTAGTCTCCAAGAATCAAACATCATCTCAGTATTCTCAGCCTCTTCCGAAAATGTTCCAGGACCGAATGGGTTTGTTGTGCCGTCAGAGAAGATTCCCCAACTTCGAGCGTTCTTGGGAAGTAATCTCACCCAAATTCAGGTGTTGTATAAGTCAAAGTTGGCGTCGAACTGCCTCTTCTTAATGATGCTCCGCAAAAAGCACAGGTCGATCAGGCGCCTTGATCGCACGGTTTCTCGCGAAACGTTCGGTGTGGTAAGCTAGGAAAGAGCCAGTTTGGAAGATAAAGTTCAACGGATTCGAAATGGCAGGAATGATTACATAAGAATGCCTTCCACTGGTCATCAGTAAGACAGCAGGAAGTGGTTGCCTGGAGAAGCTTGCGTTTCATCTTGACTTTTACCGTACAATGTGAATAATAAAAGTAAAAATAGTAAAGTAGTACAATAAAGGTTATCCAGATGGTAGACTAAGAATGACAAATCATCATTCAAGCCATGTTTTTGTGAATCTGAATCGGATCATTCATGTCCATCAAAGCAATTGGCACAGACAAACCCCTAAAGAGTAAATTTATTTCGCCTGGCAGGACTCCCACCATCCATCGGGCAGGCACTGCGTAGCGTCTTTTCAGGAGAGGTGCCCTTATAGGGCTCCTGTGAAGCTGCAACATACCGACCAGGGAGCCCACCGCGCCCGGCCCACCCACAAATGACGACCGTACCTGCTGCTCGTATTAGTTGCTTTGCTAAACGAAGCGAAGGGACTGATATGAAGCGAAACCGCGGTGCTGTATGGATACACGAGTACCCTCGTCATCCGGGCAGTTGATCTAGGCACGGGCCGCAGCGCGTGCCAGAAACTATTTGCTTTTTCCAGGCTAATGTAGTCACTTTTCCAAACTTTTCACTGTTTCGGCTACTTTTTCCAAGATAAGCAGGCTCCTTAGCTTCACAAGGGGGTAAAATTAGGAAAAAAGCAAATAGTCGCCTACGCCGAACCAACGGCGCTGCGGCCCGTTGTACGACCGCTTGGCGGCCTAATCAACTGCGGTCCGATGACGAGGTCGCATATACACCTGCGAGCCGTAGCCTTCCCATAGCGGGTTATTGGCAAGATGCCTATTGGGAGACGGTCGTCAAAATTGATTTTTGAGATCATTAAGAACGAAGGTTTTCTTCACAGGCTTTTGATTGTTGCACTTCGTTTTGTTCCACGCCATTTTCTCAGCCTATCTATGACAGCCTGAGCGATGTCCAGATCGAGAACGGCAATGCTTGGCCACATGCCTTTCAAAATGAGTTGTGGCTTATTACAACAACCTGGCTGGATCAGCCAATGTACAGTGGTGTCTTATCCTCTCCAGACAAATCTGATTTCAAGTACTGTACGCTCAGGAGGGAAGGTTTGTCGGCTTGGCCGAGGGCGCATCCCACAGTTGACGCGTCCGGACGCAACTCGGACGCTGGGGGTGGGCGGGGGGGCCCGTTGAAGCGTGTCACTCGCGCACCACAACTTCCGCCTTTGTAAAATGAAGTAGTCCAAGAAAAAAAAGCCTGGAGGAAAAGAACTTCAAGACAGCTTCACCCAGGAATATCTATGGCCTGAATGATCTCTGTGGCGTGATTAGGGGCGATGAAAAAAGCTGTCCGGAGAAGTTCTGTTCGCTGTTATCGCTAACAATTATTCGTAGCTATGCGTATATTTAGCTTATTAAGGCTAGTTAACCTCACCACAGCACTGGACATAAATCGTAAATGGAAGAGAGAGCCGATAAAGAAGAATTCAAACTATGTAACCACTAGCCAGCCTTATGACAAGCAACGCAGTTATGTGTTGCGTTGGCAGCAGGCTGCCTTCTTCTGAGTGCGCTTTCCTGAATGTCTTGTTGAGCTGCGGAACGGTGCATCGTTCTGGTCGGTTGCAGACGGACCAGTTCAGACAGGGAAGGCGTCTAGACATCAAAGAAGTCGTCTGGAACGTGGATCGTGCTCCTGGGAAATGATTCTTCCTCCCTGCATGCAGCAATGCCTAGCAACCCTCGCTAGTAAAAACAGTAGAAACGCTGTTGCAAGGGCATAACATATGTACACGAAATAGGGTGTTGTGATGGTTTACTACGTGGCCAGGACCCCACGCAATAGGAAACAGCAAATGAATCAAGCGACTCAGATTCCTGACTCTGCGGAACACAATATTAAATCAAGAAGAGGTAACGTAAGACGGAGCGACAAGAGGAACGAAGATGTAATATGAGAGTTAATAGTTCAAGCAGTGCTCTGAAACACTGACTTGCTTTTAGCGGCATTGTTATTCTGATAGACCTCTCCATCCTGAGAGCCCTCACGGACTCCATGTAAAATGTTGCATCAAGAAAAAGTTAACTTACCTTGCTGGCTGAAAAATTTTGAGTAATTTGCCATAACGTTCAACTCTACAGGCAACGTCATTTTGCGCTGTAAGAAAACCTTGGAATGTACATATGAAGCTTCTTCTCCTTACGCAGCAGAAGGTCCTCCATGCATTATGACTGGGCATTACAGGTTCTGCTGTAAGATTGCACCGCAAATCGGATTGTTCTCGAAACCATTCTCGTGAAATATCCCTGAATTCCCCATAAGTAGTCAACCCTTTTAGTCCTTGCACTGCAGCGATAATTCTGGGTCTCACTTTTTTATGTCTCGTTTTGGAAGCAAGTGAAAGTGACGAATAACTGGAAATTTCACGGTCCTCACGATATCTTGCGATATAGGCGATTCGTCGCTCAGCGGAAGGGCGTTGAAATGACAGGAAAGGTCAGAGAAGTAGTCAGGTTCAACCTTAATGTAGGGTTCCGACCTCCATGAATCCCCGTGTTAATCTCGCGACCCGGTGCGATTCGGCTTTTCTGTTGGCCACACACAGTTCTCGGAGACAGGCACATTGGTTGGGGATTTCGGTCGAGTCCGTGCGACCCCCTCCCCTCCCAGTTCCGTTCTCTGATAGCGAGCGAGAGAAGGGACAAGGAAGGCAAAACGAACACTCTCCCCCAACAACGAGCAAATACGAACTCCTCCATCTTGTGGAAACTGTGAAACAAGAAAAAGCAACCATCGAAAAAATTCGCGGACCAAATACAACCCCCCCCTCCCCCAGCGACCAACTGCGGCCCAGCAGGGCACGGAATTCCCGAGCAGGGCACATCATCGTTGAGGGTGTTGGGAACCCCTACGTCTCAGGGCATTTGTCAACCGCGAAGTCACTTTTCTCTTTCGTTTTCCTTCCTCCTTCCTTACTTTCCTTCCTTCCCTCTCTTTTCTCTTCTCTGTTCTCTCTTCCTTCATCTTCTCCCTTCAACCACTGGGCTAGTAGATGCCCCGAGAAAACCCTGGACCCTCGCAGCGAGAGCATGTCTGGTTGACAACAGCCCCGTAACCGAACCCTCAATAGTTATGTGCTCTGCTCAGAAATTTTCGGCACCGTTATGCAATACGGCTTTCCTTATCTAGTAGTTATCATCCACGCTAGTGGAACTAGGAGTCCTCGCAGGTAAGCACTAATCCCGTCACAGCACATTTTCAGTCGTGTTTTCTTTGATTATCCTTAACTGAGACATTTCCGTGGTACGGCGCAGTCTCATCCGCCGTTAGAGTTGTGATGGAGCTTTGTTTGAGGCGTTCTTGACGGTTTTCTACCGTTGTTTTCCTCGCAAATGCCTCGATCAACTCCCGGTTCAGTCTGTCATCTTGTCATCGTCTCCCATGCCCTTGATCGTCGTCAGATCGTGGGGCATAGGGGACTCCTTTCTGGTCACAGGGGGTAAAGTTAACACTGAAGCTCCGGGATGAGATCCACAAAAGAGGTTCAGCAGCCGTTGCTCAGAATAAAATGCCGTGAGAAGTTTCACCTATGCTGAAACACTTGAAACAGAAGATGCTGAAATACTGGGCATTGTAAAAAAAGAGGCTCAAACTCTTCTTGTCAGAGTTGAAATCAGAAGCTTGTTCAACTAAAGACCAGCAGTGAGCTTCTTTCATAAGGGAGGAATGAATAGAATTGTGAAATGTAGAGCTTGTAGTTGGAAATAATCCGAAAACCTTCCGATTAATTATGACGCAGGAAATTCATCATAGCAGGAGGATTTAGCAATCAAAACTATCAGTATCTGATGACATGACACGTCATAAGTGCGTAATCAGAATCAAAAGTTTCACTTGTGGATGAAATCATCGTTCGAGGAAGAGCGCTTGCTGAGTAACTAGGTCAAGACAAAAAGCAGCACAGCAGTTATCTGGCAATTCTTCAAGAAGTATTAAATTTCCCGCGAACGAGCATATCAGCTTTGCAGTAAAAGTTTTCGATGACAAGCCAGCGACTGAACGACGAGGAACTGAGTTGAGAGGGATTTCGTTATTCACGCATCCCACGGGTAAGAGAGAGAACATAGTAGGTTGTACCAAAAGTTCGTGACATTCTCGAACTACTTTTTCTCGTCAAGTTTATTCCAACGAAATCATTGCCTTTGTCGACCTGCTGATAGCCACCAAGTAAAGAGTGGTCACCTTGATTCAGGAGGTTTTTTGCTTCGTGGGCCGTAGAAAGGCAGCTTGGAGCACTTTCGAAGTGTTTTGAAAACACTATTTTCAGCCCAGAAGATGGCCCCTGAGAGATTAGTGTAGATGGCGATCAAAAAGAGCAAAGTCAGGGCTACATAATGACTATGGGTGGGATTCCCCAGCTGGACTTTCAGGATCTCGAGCAGTGTCATTTTCGAAACGTGTGACCCTGAGCTGTGGTGGAGTAGGCGAACATTGCTCGTGCGGATTTTCATCCTCCCTTTGTATAAGAGGAAGAAATTCCTTGCGCTTAACTCCACCACATACACAGTATCGCCTCCCCTACTGGATTTATCGGATTGCACGACCAATTTTGCCCTTTCTGGAGGACTTAGCCGCTGGCGCTTCCGAGACAGGTTCACCTAGAAGCACCTACCCTCCCCTCCCATATCCAGTTACAACGTTGTTCGAACAGTACGTATGGCAGGAACAGGAGAGAAGTTGTAGACGGTCCCTCATGCCTTCCCGTTGAGTATCGGTTGACATACGACCCCTGTTATTTGTGCTTTAAGGACAGCCAAGCGTAGGGACTAGATGCGAGGTGATTCGTACGAATTGGTTTCAAACAAGGAATGCAGTAGATTGGCCTCCCTGGCGTTGAAATGGCCCGACTGCTCTGTCTTCCGGGTAGAGGTCAGGGCAATTGGGTCATTTCAAGGCCCTACTATGGAAGGCAGCCTCAGGACCTAACTCAAGGCAAATGCCGCTTGTGGCTCCAACCATGTTGTGGCTTGGTAAAAGAGATTCTTATAGCGAAGTATGACGAAAATGATAAATTGCATCTAGCGTTTGGGATATGGCAACAGCAACTGCGAGGGATGCTAAAGCAAGTGCGGAATGCTCTCTTAACACTCTTCCCATAGACAAAACAATTGGATTTCAAAATAGCTGCGGAAAGATTTGATACGAGGTCCAAAAAATGTCACGAACTTCGGGACACTAATGGAAATCGAATGTCGTAGAGACTAACGAAGTTCGCTTCAGAGCAAAATCTCATTTGTTGCCCTATGCACTAGAAAGGGAAGTCATAATAGGTAAGGATGACTGAAAGGTCGCATGGCCTTTTACCAATTGGTTAATA
>MU912115.1:38845-78576 GCA_036418165.1 Cooperia oncophora | reverse complement strand
CTACGACTATGTGATCCCATAGGGACCCATTATATAGAATAGATCGAAATGAACCTTGGCATTCGTGAAATCCTCCAGAGGTCAAGGTCCATTTAGATCCATCTTCTATGATGCTTTCAGTGCTTTCAGAGCTCAACAGTGTACTGTCGTAGCTCCAAAAACTTCCACAAAGCTGTAACACAAACGTCTGCAAAAACCTCAGGCAACATTCTCCAGTTCAGGGGCAAGCATTCGAAGTATGTTTTGAATTTTTCCAAGAATAGTTTGCTCAAAGTGCTGCAGGACTTTTTCAGTCAAATAGATTAGACCATCCTGATATCTACCATCCAGGAGCATCCTTGCACAAGTGCATGGGGTTTCGGCACGTCCTTGGTGTTATGATTGATGTAAGACGTTCTTGTATGATGTACCGCAATGCTGTGTTACGAAGCATTTATTCATATTCGAAGCCAGCCTTGAAAAAAAGGATAGCATAGGAAGCACTAACAAATACACAATATACCGACTGTGGATTTTCATCACTACATACAAAACGGTTTCTAATGCTTATGAATACATGAATGCATTGTATTAATGTTCTTACTACTAGGGAATGTCATTCAAAAACGTGGAGACATATAGAGGAATGGCAGCGAAAGGGTTAGGGCTATGGGCTTCCATATCACCCAAAAGCTAGTATATTTGGCTGCTATACATGGAATTTGGCCAACCTAGCCACCGAAGAACAAGATATTGAAAAGAAACCTGAATGGTCGAAATCAGCGCTGGATAACCGAATCGGGCGTCACACAAGGAAAGTGCGCCGCTCAAATCAATATTGTGCTTGACAATAGTTGCGCATCATGGTGTTTCGAAATGAGTTGTGGAGGATTAGCAACAAAAGTCCAAAGAAGGGAGAAAGAACTTCTGGCCGAGGAGAGTTCTAATGTTCATCCTGCACAAGAAAAGCAGCTGGATGGAGTTGAGCACCAAATGTCTCATCACAGAACCTGGTCCGTTGTCGAGCTTCCCCGCAAGACTGAAAGATTTTCACAGAGCACGAACGCACAGCCGATTCATGCCTGCAGCAGCAATGTGCCTAGGACCTTACTTGCGACAGTGAAAACGGATCTGGTCCAATACGAAATGTTTTGTAGTACGAGCCCAAACTCACAAGTATCGGTTTCGGATGAAAGCAAATGAGAAGCCGCCCGAATTCTCGCTTGAGTAGTTACGCGAGTTTAAAGGGCCATTCCGCGATACAAATAAGGCCTATGATCCTCTCACAAATGTGTCGGACGAATCCGGAAGAGCGATATTTTGAGGCTGCGCTACTATGCCAAAATGTGAAAACCGGCTAAGAACTCCGCTAGAAGCTGGCTAATTTAGGCCCGCATGAGCACCCCTTTAGGCCCATCGCCCGATCCTGCACCGCTGGGCTAGCTAGCTAGCTAGCTCAAGTCTACGCTAGCTATGCTTCAGTCTTTCTCTGCTAACATTTCGGAGCTGCTTTTAAATCTGCTGTTTTTCTCCGCTAATCAGATACTTAGCACTTTTTTTGCCTATTTGAGTTCCGTTTGCCGCAATTTGCGGTCGTGAACTGTGCCTTTAAAGGGATGGTCATCATGGGAACGGACCCCTGGATTGTGGCCTTTTACCAGTTCTATCCAGCAAACAAATAGTCCCCGCTAATATTTATTGCTCGTCGAACCACAACTACAAGAAGGCCACACTGCTCGTCGCAGGAGGCCACACCGCTCGTCGCCAGGCCCCGAATAATCGTATTATTGGGCAGTACTCGGACACAAGCAATACTGAGACCTGGGCTCGACCGCATTATTCGCCCCACCTACAGCGCGTAATTTCAATTGCTTCAGTTACTAGAAAGCGCAGTCCAAAGGCAAACGCTACGACAATTCGTCTAACGTGGAAAGTGGCATCAACAGCATTTCACTCGCACTTGTTGAAAAGCTGAAGCTGCTCACTGTCTATGCGCTCCCTAGACACTACATAGAAGCGGGTCATTATTGGAGGGACCCACCTCACTTGAAGAAAAATATTACTCTTTTATGCGTATTCCTCTTCATTTTATTCCAATTCCATTTTCCACGTTTTTGAATGCGATGACCAATTATATTGTTGGGTGGCCTATAAGTAACAGCGTTTTCTCCCAAATCGAAATTTCGTGTACGCGCAGGAAAGACGGTAGGATGCCTATGAGATGCTCATTTACAAGGTCCCAATTCCCATTCCCTAATCGCTTGCTCCAGCTTCGAGTTGTATTGAGAGCATGATAAAGTTGAGCTGCTCTTGAAATTCGAGCGTTCAGAATAAGCGTGAGGAGGTGGTGTCGGAAACTCTCCTTCAAGCCGGCTCAGTACTCCACTTCAGTGAAGTAAAAATGCCCAAAAAAGTAGGAATTCAAGCACACAGCTTTCTAGAGCAGAGCAGAAAATTATGTGATAAACAGAATAGAGGATATCTACAAAATCTTCTTCCAAACAAAATTTATAATAAGGGAAACAGCGCCGTCACTCATAGGCCAACCCAACATTAATATTTAACATTACGGAAAAGGAAGCAGATCTCCACGGATAAATAGGACAAACTGAACAATATAGATTAACTCTATTCGAATAAAAAACTAGTTCGCCAGCTGTACCAGGCTACTGATCTACAGTCCTCATCATTGCGGACCGGTGGGGCGTGTCAGCCAGAAGGAGCGCGCACACTGTTGAAACCGTTCTCAGCCATTTTGTTGCAACGCGTATGCGACAAAAAGTGGTAGAAAACGAGTAATACGAAGGATATTATACAGTATGCACTTGTTCGCTTCGAAAACTGGTGCAGAACGACTTTGTCGAGCCGCACCAAATGCAGCCGCACTGCCACGCCCCACCGGTCCGCAATGACTGAGCATGATGAGCACTGTACCTTACATGACACAGCGAAAAAAAAATGAAGTTCCTTCACTGTGCAATAACTTCATGTCGCATGTGAGCATTATTTCGCCGGCTTTTTGCCATCGAGGAAGAAGGTAGTGCACTCACCTTTCCCCTACAAGTAATATTTCAAAAAACAGCACCAATTCTCTAAAAGATTCTGCTTTGCGGTTCTTAATAATCACCTTCACTTCGATTTTTCCTCTCTCCACAGTGATGAATTGGTGGAAAAAGCAGCGAAGAAGATTGTGTGATTGTTCGGATATCTGAATAAAAGGTCTGAAATGTCAAACATGGGAGTGTTGCGATGTACTGGAAGCCTAGTTGCTAGCGTCTGTTCTGCAATGAAAAGCGACTGATGCGTTTCAATTACCCTAAAGTCCCGTGAATACACTCTTTATACACATCGATTGCGCGTCTCTCACGGCCACATAGTCTCTACAATACACATCGGTTGCGCGTCTCTGACGGCCACATAGTCTCTACAATAAACATCGATTGCGCATCTCTTACGGCACCATAGTCTCTATTCCCGTGCCGGTGCAAACGCCAGCAAAACGCTGGCGAAACGTTAGCGTTACGCTAGCGTTACGCTGGTGGCGCTGGGAACGCTAGATCGATATCCATGCTCTCCCCGGCACTGCCGCTGGCGTACGCTGTAAGCACTACGCTACGCTGCCGCAAAGTATAAACGCAGCCTAATACGACGGAATTGGCGCATGTGTAAGCTCAAAATAACGATACGCTTACTTGAATTTTGTTGGCAACACCAGTGCTCTCCATCCGTGATGCCATATTGACCGTGTCACCGAATAAGCAGTATCTAAGCAAAGAGGTACACATGTTATAAGCTGTATTATTGTATTCTTTCATCAGTGGAAAGTAAGATGGCAGGAAAGTTTTTGAACGCTTAACTAGAATTCTTGCATGCAGTTCATAAACATTTCAAACACTTTCAAGCTGTCACTGAAAAGTGTCTTTCCTAAAGAAGTCTATAGTTCTATCCTATTTCTCTCAGCAAATCAGTTCTGCTTCCTGCTGATAGGTCCTTATGCTGTGACTCAAAGTTGTTTACTGCCACAGCGATAATATCAATATCGTGCGATAATATGAGGCGTGAATGTTTTTCGCCGTTTCAGTGGGCAACACAAATGGTAATAGGTGGTCGCAATGTTTGAGAAGTAGACAGGATAAGCAACTTGGATCCACCCGATGTCAGCGATTTTTTGATGAGCGTTGATTGCAGATCCAGACGCGCGCTACGGTGGGAACACTTTTGATCATTACGAGCGTTTATTCGAAAAGCATTACTTGATGTAAACAACATCTGCGACGGTCTTGCCTGTGCGCAATATCTCATAGTAGATCGGTCTTTGTGTGGATGTCGTCACAATGCGTGTGGTACATTAAAGGTTAACACGTTGGCGACATTGCGTCCCACTGCTGGGAGGCGGCATGGGTAAAAAACCAATTTGATGACCTTTCGAATTTTCAACAGCTGCATATTATCCATGAAGGCATTGTAGAATATACAGTAGCTGTAAACCGTGCAGTTGTGTCATTGAGAGTATTTTACCGAGGCGACAAGCGAAAGTGATTTCCTATGGAAAAAAGGATGATTCTTGGATATATAGAACTGAAGCTCCACATGCAGATAGCTAATGTTGAATAGATAAGTTCAAGACGTTTCAGCTCCATGCGAAGGACTCACTCGTAATGAATCCGCTTTGACCTACCATCTGGCTCTGATGGAAAGATGTCCTTTTTTGGGGGCATTGTTGCGTCCACAAAGGACGGCTCTCGTCCCGTGGGATGAGGGCGGGAGTATGTCCTATGGAATTCCAGCGCGTTTAATCTTGAAAGTAAACAAGAATGGCGACAGCCTTTTTCGCTAGCTGCTGCAATGAATTCCTAGGACCATTCTTCATTTTTTTTTGGCCCGTTTGAACACGCCTTAGCTTATTATGTTGCATTCTCGCGCAAAGTAGGTGAAAACTGGCTTTTGTCCCACTGCGCCGGCAGAGCACGCCGAATAGGGCGCCTTGTCGCCAATGTGTGTAATAAGTATCCTCTGAGGTCGAGCTCTGAGTTAATCGTGACTGTTAAATGGAGAATAGCTCCTGTCCACCGCACTGTGTGGTTGATAATAAGCAGCCTACTGCACTTCATGGTTCTTTTTGTTGAAGGCAACTTGTGAATACCGATGGTATCTAGTTTGGTTGACTGTCATCCAGGTCGTTCGTCTTAAAGCCTGTGCAAGAGGGTGCGCAAATCAGACAGCTCTGCAAAGCCGCTGCAGCACTTGATTTTAATATGCGTTTAGGTATATGATTTGTTTTCAGTTGTTCTAGAGGCCACCGCACCACATCTTTACTAAATTGTAATTTCGCTCGTTCTTTACTAGGACTAAGGTCGTCCAGGTCGAAGTGGGGCATTTGTAATTGAAATTGTAGCTCAATAGACGTGGTTTTGGACGCTGTGATTTCACGAATACTAATTTCGCAATTTTTTGCAGCAATCGATTCCTCTGACACGGATTAATGGAGGTTTTGTTAGAATTAGAATGTAAGGAAAACTCAACATGCGCACTTTTTTCCGGTCACGAACGCAGAGGTGTTGCGCAAGCCAACTTCGCTTGAAATAGACCGGGAGGGGAGACGCATTCCCGGTTCGATTGGCGGCTGGTGTGGGAGGTACTGTCTTGCTTCGGCGGGTATGCGCATGAAGGGTTTCGATTTCCTGGAAGGGAATTGGTTTTGCATTTTGTGGGGAATGATTCTCGCTTTGAGGTCTAGAAAACAGCTCAAACGCCCAATGGTGAGCCATAACTCGGTGTTCAGGGAGCAAAACTACCCTTGACGGACATGGTTTCTCTAGCTGGTGGATGATGGGGTTTTGACCTAACTTTGTTAATAGTTGCGGTTGCAGTTGAGTGAAGAGTCATGCGTCATCAATAGTTCCAGTGGGGCCAATTTCTCTTGTCGTCAATTGGCTGTCTTTGTAACATAACATGAATGCGTAGGAAAGGAGGATACGAGGCTTTGAGGCAGGAGAATGTATCTGCAGCTGAATAGGTGTTAACATCTATAGAACTAACCCATGGGTGCTACACTTGTCGAAGTCAGGTAAAAATGGCAGATTTGGCTAGAAACCTCTACCTAGGTGTAGTTCGCCCCCATAATTACGAATATGGCACTCGCTCAGCGCGAAAACGTCTGCACTGCGCGCCAAGGGCACCTGTACATCCTAAAATTCTCTTAGATCATGAGGCACTGGGCGCGCCAGTAAGCGAACACAAACTGCTTTTCAGGCAAGTCAAGGGGAGCGCTAATGTAGTGTTGACGCCACAACCATCTTTTGCCACGTTTGCACAAAAAGCAAAAAAGTTAAGCTTAGCAGGGATCCGATCCCACGACCTGTTGCATGGTAAACGCGGTGGAAAAAGCTCCATAACTCCGTACAGAAAATCGTTCTGCAAATTTCGAAGGCAGATTCGAGATCAGCGTCCAAAACCACGTCCAATGAGCTATATCTCATTACAAACGGCCACTTCGACCTGACGACCTTCCCTAGTGAGAAATTTCTTTCAAATTTCCCAGTCCGGATGTTTTGCGGTAAGATATTCTTGCCGGTCTGACAACTGTCTATCAGGGAGAAGAATGTCAAAAAAAATGCCAATGATTGAACAGCACCTTGGAGCTGCTAAACCAACAACGCCAGCAGCTACACTGCCGCTGTGAAACCCAATGCGAACCATCATCACCTCGTCAGGGCGGTGTTGCAGTTTGAAATTGGAGACAAACTGAAAAAGAAGGCATAGGGCTGTATATGTACGTACGGTTGCATCACCTGACCGCTCTCATCTTCAGTGCGATATCGGCGATATGTTGCACATGATTGTTACCATTCTCGCTTGGAACACCGGATACAATCATGTACGCGTCTCCGATGGTTTCCACCTAGAAGAAACACTTTGAGCCTCATGTATGACTCGTGGTGCTGTCTAAAAAAATGCTCGTAGGCCATTTTTCCTAGATCAGTTTCCCTATTTCTGGGTAAGGCATCACGACAAACAAATTCACTGTCGCAAGCTCCTCATATCCAACTTTAGCAGGCATCACGGAATAACATCAATGTCTTGTAAACACTTTGATTCGTTTTAAGTGTATATTTTACTCTTGTGTAACACAAAAGGGCGCAGAAGTGACCAACTGTCCTACGCAACGGTAGTGCGCAAAAAAAAGTGATTTTCGTAGCTATCATATCTTTCGGTGTCCTTTCCATTGCCGTATCATTGCACTGTCCCTGGGTTTGTCTCTGTCTCTCAGTTCCTCTCCTATTCGAAGCATCTGTCGCCGTAGCAATAACATTGGTTGCTGGTTTACTTGACTACTTTTACGACGCCCCCTTCTCTTCTTTAGAATCCTCATAATCCCTTAATTGGGATTCAGCATTTCTTTTGCAAGCCACTGTAACTAGTGTAGAATTTTTCAAAAAAAAACCAACCACAGTACTCGGTTTAGCTGCGGGATATGCAGAATTGCGGTACTTCCGGCACTTTGGCAGACCTTAGAGCTAGCCTCTTTTTGGCTGCACTTGAGCGATTTCGAAGAGAATGATAAACGTGTATTACAAAGATGAAGAGAGTTGAATAAATTAATGTAATTTTTTTGCCTTAAGCCGCCAGGTGTCTCGACTCACTACACCAAAATTCTTTGTGAGCTCTACAGCAACTTCACAACCAGCATCTCACTATTCTACGAGGAGATCATCATCGACATGAAGAGACGGAATCGACAGTACGACATCATTTCTCATTTTATAAATTGGGCAATACGCAATCGGAACAGCTCAACAAATTAACTAGGTGTGGGGGCCCAACAGTGCTAGAGAAAGCACTGTGCGTCAATGGCTCAACAAATTTCGTTCTGGAGATTTCAGCCTTGAAAGTGAACCTCATAGCGGTCGACCTAAAGCAATTGAACCTCATAGCGGTCGACCTAAAGCAACATCTGACGAGGATTTTAGGGGGATTTCGGAGGTTGACCCATCCCAAACAGTTCGAGGGATAGCAGAAGAGCTAGGCCTTGACGAATCCACTATTGCAGATGGTCTGGAACGCATTGGGAAGGTGAAAAACCTCGACAATTGGGTGCCCCACAATCGGAGTGAACGGCAGCAATCAGCACGTCTCGAGGTTCCTTCTGCATTGCTTTTGCGCAGCAGAAACGACCTGTTTTTGGGCCGAATTGTCATTTGATGAAAAATAGGTCATGTATGATAACAGGAGACGTTCCGGACAGTGGTTGGATTTCGACAAACCACCGAGGTAATTTTCAACGCTGAACTCTCACGAAAAAAAGATTCTGGTCACGGCTTGGTGGTCATCGGCTGGTGTGATCCACTATAACTTTTTAACACGAGGCTAAACCACCACAGCAGAGCCCTACTGTGAAGAAATCGACGAAATGTACCGAAAATTTTGTCAGATGTAGCCAACACTTATCAAAAGAAAGGGTCCGATTCCTTTGCATGACAACGCCCGCCCACACGTTTCACAAATCACTATCCATAAATTGAACGAAGTGGGGGTTGAAGTTCTACCTCAACCACCATATTCTTCAGACCTTTCGTCAACCGACTATCACCTTTTCTAACATTTTCAGAATTCTCCTGCCGGAAAATACTTCATCAAACAGGACCAGGCAAAACAAGTTTAGTGATTTCGTGAATTTTCGACCACCCAGTTTTTTAACGTTGATGGGATTCTTGACTACTGTCACATTGTCAAAAGTGTGCTGATTCGAATGGCGGCTATTTCGATTGGGTCCGATGAAGTATTGAAAAAGTTACGATCGGTTAAAGTGAAACACACAAACGCTGAGAACTTTCCGGACAACTAATATTAGGTTGGCTAATAAGTAATGGTGGGGTTTTTTTTTTTCAATGAAAAATTTGTTTGAAAAGTGAAAGGTTTTGCAAGCAAGTTATATATCGTCTGATAGGAAACTTCTCCGTAATAAGAATATCAAAAAGCTTTGGTTGAAGGTTGGGGTTTTTTGTGATCTTTTTAGTCGTTTGAAGTTGGAAGTGAAGTCGGCGGAAAATTAGCATCTTCGACAACTGCCTCTATTTACGTCCTACTCAGAAGTGCTGAAATCGCTTAAGCTTGCTCCATAACATTCGGGAAAAAGGTTGAGTAGAAGTCTCAGCAAGGGAATCCTCGATAGGACGCTTTGGAACTAATTTCAAAATTTCAAAGTTGGCTAACCTTCACCTTGCCAATATTGGGGCCAGAGGCTTCACTGTCTGTTCCAACCTGAAATTTCATGCGTAATAGTTGCATTAATTGATATTGAATTGATATTCTGATACTACTGAGAAGTTTGCTATTAAACGATATTAACGCTTGCTTGCAAAGAACGTTTGACTTTGGAACGAATTTTTCGGGTTGCAAAGAAACGGCCTATTTACTTATTAGCCAGCTGCACTGCTAGTGGGCTGGCTAATAACTGCTAGTGGGCTGGCTAATAAGTAATGGCCGTTTTTTCAATTGAAAATTTGTTTCAAAAGTGAGAAGTTTTGCAAGCAAGCTTAACATCGTTTAACAGCAAACTTCTCGTAGTATTAGAATATCAAATTCAAATTCAATTAATTCAACTATTAGCATGAAATTTCTAAATAGAGGCAGTTGTCAAAAAATTCACAAAAGCTATATCCTCAACAAAGCTTTTTTGATATTCTTATACTACGAGAAGTTTCCTATCAGATGATATATAACTTGCTTGCAAAACTTTCACTTTTCGAACAAATTTTTCAATTGAAAAAACCGCCATTACTTATTAGCCAACCTAATATATCGCACAAAGTTTGCAACTAAAAAGTTAAAGTTTCGTTGCAAGAATTACGCAGGAGGTAACGTTCCTCGATGAAAGCTTGTGCGACGAGAGCCGAGAGAGGCACAGAATGCTCGTACACGTGTCCTGGGGGGACCAACATGGTGCTCTCTAAAGACATACTGAATTTGAGAGGGCAAAATTTGCGACGTTGGTATTGCCGGTGACCTAAACTTTACGGAGATGCGCTTTGGGTGTTTCTGCCGATCATATGTTTGGTCCACTATTACCAAAAACCTCCGAGGAAGCTCCTGCACCAAGACGGTTATAAGTTGCGCTGTGGTCAAAAGTAAGTTTCATGCTGATGAACAGGGTATCGAATAACCACCGTACCAACCTTTAGCCAGAGTTATCTCAGTAATGTTTCGAGAGCGTAATATTTAAGAAGGGCCGGTTCGTGAACTATAAATGAGTAGAATGATCCCTTTAATATCCAGGCCATATACATAATCACGCACACAAGATCATAAGGAGTCGGAAGTCTGAAAAATGCAAAATTTAGTCTTCAAGCGGGTCCGACCCACAAACCGTCTAGAGATTCGATAGCCCAGCGCTATCCACCGCACCATCCGTTGGCAATGGTGGTGGCGCTGCTGAAACCATTAAAGAAACTTAAATAGATCTCTCTTCACGCAAAAGAGACGTACTCATTTCTTGACTTTATTTTGCTCTCTTTTCGATGCACAGTTAACGACCACCTCGAAGACTATGCATGCTCAAAGTTACAGTTACAACAGGGCTGATTAAGATGGCTAAAACCGCCCTTTCTTGCCATTTTTTTTCACTCTTCTTTGTCGTTCCCGTAGACGCATAGCAAAAATTAAACCTGTTTTAACGACTCTTGTATAGACCCACAACATTTAACAAACCGTTTTTGAAAAGCGCGCCACGACCTGAGTGAATTCCCTTAAGTGAGGACTCATCTACTGACCTCAGGGTACTCTTTTTGTGTAGCCGTCAAGCAGTCACTGATCATTTTCACAGTGAAAAAGTAATTATTGAGGGGTTCAGGTGCGGAATCCTCGAAGAATCCCGCTACATACAGCCACATTATCCCTTTCAGCTGTGGAAACTTCGATTTTTTTCTTGAGCCTCGGGCCAGAACTTTCCAAAGGCAAAGAACATGGGATAAGGTACATCAGCAGATATGCAGCCTCCTGGTCAACACTTCACACTGGTTAACGTAGCATTCGCATACTGACTATAGATAACTGGAAGGGCCCTACGCATACATCCATCTGACGTCTTAAAATTACTACCAATACCTTTGAAACTTGGAGTCGTTTCTTTGATATGACGCTGATATCGGTAACATTTCCTTAAAGCATGGTGCCAGCAGAAGTGCAGCTGTGAGCCTACACCCGGATCTACTCGGATGTCGCTATCTGATGACCAGGAACCGATAGGAATTAGAATCAAGACACATCATGCGTTGGAAATTTTAGTCGAGTCCCCTGCTAACCTCTATCAAACTTTAGTTACGTTTCCTTCCTTCTATTTTGTAGTCGTTTGCTTAGCTTCATCCACATAGAGTGTGCCGGCTATTCGTGCTGTCGGTTCCGGCTATTCTTGCTGTCGGTTCTATACATTTGCATCCTGTTAGGATCCAGAGCCCTTTCTACTGTTTGTTGCTTTTTTGAACTTTTATTGGCATTTCTTTTCATATGTGAAAGAAAATCAGTGCTAAGCTACGAATTTCCCTGGCTTCTTAGCACAGTGCTAAGCTTACAATTTCCCCTGGCTTCTTAGCACCTGCACTGAATACCATCTATTGACGAAGCAGACAGGTTCACAGTATAGGATAACAGCAAACTGCTCCCTTTATTTGCAGGAGGAGTTTACATGGAAACTTCGGTGTTCTAATGCATGTGTTACTTTAGCTCCCATAGGAAGCCGCATTGCCCAGACCTGAAACAGATGGAGATGACGATATTCATAATGATTATTTGCTATTTTCAACCACTGTTGCAACTTCTATTCAGGAATTCCCAACACTTTCAGGACACTCTTTTATGTACCACTAGCAGAGAAAGAGAATGTGTGGATATACACTGCACAGGCTGTTGCTCTCCAACCCACATCTGCTGTGTTCAGTGCGCGAGTACGCGAAAGCAGCATAAGTGGCGATCGCTTTGGGAGTCCTCAAAGACACTCCCCACGCTCGAGTAATTCGATCTCGTGCTTCCTTGTGCTGGTAGTCCACCCAACCTGAAGGACTTCCCGTTCTTGCGAATCCAGAGAGTGAGGAGGGTGCTACAGCAGTAGAAAGTTTTAGTTCTAATACGTGATCAATTGGGCCGCCCACATCCAAAGAATGTCCTCTACACACCTAACGCAGGGACGCTCAGTTGCTGATTGTTTGGCGGCGGCCATAAATCGGAATTTCCATTTTTGCCGATCGTGCTCGTATTCACAAGTAACTCTGCTCTCCTTGTGTCCCACTTTCTTCATTAAGAGCATATAAGTCAACAGCAATCCATATCGCAGGGTAAGGCTCGTTCAAATCACCAGTGATGCGATTTTTTGGTGCAAAAGCAATACTACCGTAATTGAGGTCAGTACGCAGAGTTTTTGAAAGCTTCTTTCTGTCACGAGCTTTACATCAGCGTTTTTGTTATTTCTGTTCTTTTCCTTTGCATTGGTCGCAGGAGCTGTTTTTAAGTGGAGCAGCTATTTTTGAAGGGTTAGAACTCCCTCAAAGGTAGACCGCTGGGGAAAAGAAAAACCTTCTCAAAAGATACTGAAGAGTTTGTTTCTTGAATTAGAAATTTATTCAGCCTCGGAGATCAGTTGAGGATTGTTGAAATTAGATGCGAGTTTATCTGGTCTAAGCGATGGTAAATTTCTTCCAGCGCAATGTTCGCAAACAGAAGATCAGCCCAAAAGAAGAACTTATCGTTCCAAGGATCACTCACCTTGTTAGGCAATGGATGGTTCAGCGCCTATTATCTTCATTCCTGGATGCGCCATGCATTAGTCTCCCAAGCAGAGGTGGGTTGCTGCAACTTCCACGCGATGTCTATCCACGCAAGCAGATGTGCTGATAGGGTTTGGAAAAGTCCATGGCCGAACCATACTTGTTTAAGTTGTACTGCTTAATCGTCTGCGTGCGTAATTGCTATCTTATTGATACTGTTAGTTGATCATTTTGATTTACTGCTGTTGGGTTGGGGATAAGTTCGTTCAGTTTTTTAAAGAGCTTTATTTAAATGATCTGTTTGTTGTTTGGCAAAGTGTTTGCATTCGATACAAAGTGTTTTTTCTGCTCTACAGAAAAGTATTACTTATTTGTGGGCATAATTTCATTGTTTTATATTTTTCAGGTTCAGAAATGGAATGCCAGGAAGAAAAATCAGCGTTTTCGACACCTACTTTTCTTCGCTTTTCGTCGCGGTCAAAAAGCAGCTGAAGCCGCTCGTGATATATGCAACGTGTACGGAGAAGGTGTCATAGCGAGCGCGCAGCAAAAAAAATGGTTTGCGAAGTTCAAAAACGGCGGCGTTGACCTCGACGACACGCCTGGCAGCGGACGACCTGCAAAATTCGATAAGAAGCACCTCAGGTTGGAGGCTAAGGCGCTTTTGAGGTCGATGGTGGCTAAACATCTCGAAGGGAACGCCGCAGTCAACAATTACCTCTACGCTGCCCAGCTGCACCGTGTAAATGAGTCAATTAAAATGAAAACACCCGATCGACAAGGTCAAGTCATCCTATTCCACGACAACGCCAGGCCGCATGTGCACAAGTCGTCAAAGCCGCACTCCAAGACCTCAAATGGGAGGTTGTTCAGCATCCACCGTACTCTCCGGACCTTGCGCCAACCGACTATCACCTTTTGCGCTCCATGTCAAACTAAATGAGGGGTGTTGCCCAAGACGAAGAGGACCTCAAAGGCTCAACAACTTCTTCGACACCAGACCTGGCGATTTTTGGTGGAACGGCATCAACAAATTGGTCGGGAAGTGGGAGGAGGTCGTAGACAATGACGGAGAAGACAACTAATTTATTTATTGATAAGTATTGTTTTGGTTTGAATAAATCTCTTTGAAAAAACGAACCGAACGAACTTATTCCCCAACCCAATACTAACACCATTGCGCTGTTTGATGTTGACTTCCTCTCTCATTACGATCCCTCCTCCCTCCAGCGGTCAAATACACACAGCCCTCCCCCGCCTGGAGCTTGGGGAATCCCCAACGATGATGTGCGATGATAAGGATAGGCTATACATGAACTTCCCACTTCCCCCCCCCCACCCCCTCAGCACAAATCCTATCCGCAGCCTCAACGTGGCCTGGGGTGAACGGCCTGAACTGTTCCAAACCGTACCAATGCGGAGGGTGCCACGTCAGAGCTTGGCGAGCTACGCGTGATCAAATCTCTTCACGCCGAAAACAGTAATAGTTATGGGCCACTCCTCACTCCCCTAAACCTGAGGAAACCACCGACAAGGCGACGTCGGCTGGGAACGCTGCAGGCCGCAAGAATTACAGGGCCAACGAGATTTGAGACGCCCAGGACTAGGATGACGATCTGTACTTGCATTCGGAAGCTCACATGGAGGATCTGATGTTGCAAGCCACGAAGCTCAAGTGCGACGTCATCGGACTGACCGACGAGGAGGCATCGCCCGCTACAAGCCGTATACAAGACTGGAGAAGAAATGTTCCTCGGAACATTCGACAGCAGAGGCGTTGGAGATGTGGGCGTCCTCGTCAACACGCACTTGGCCATGAACATCGATTCGTACGAAAATCTGACGACCCGAATCGGCCGTTTGCGATTGAGAAGATGCGGTTCAACTCTCGTTTTGGCAATCTTCGTCGCCTACGCACCAATATCAAGCTACGACGAGGATGAGCTCGAAGCGTTCTATATAGAATTGGAGAAGTTCTACAAGGAAGATCACACCTTCTCCAAGGTCATCGTCGGTAAGTTAACGCTAAGATCGGACCAAAAAGAACGGCTGAAGAACTTCACATCGGAATGGGGTGGAATGAACAGGGTGAAAGGCTGTCTGACCCGCGGTAACTCGCAGTTCCAGAAGCCCTACTCTTTGCGCTGGACATGAGAGTTTCCTGGTGGACAATCCATAATGAGATTGACCACATCATCTTCAATCGAAGGTTTTGCCTGACCGATGTCGCTGTTGTTCCCAAGTTCTACACGGAATCCGACCATAGTCTCCTTAGTGCAAGATTCCGCTTCTCGATGCGAGTAGAGAGAGCCGTGAATTTCAAGAAGCGAAGCCCCAAGACCGTCATCAACTGGGATCACTTCACTTCCGCTGGGCTCTGGGAGGATTCCGTCATCAACTTCGACGAGAATACGAACGGCTTGTAGCACACCTTCACGACTGCGCCAAGAATTCAGAGAGTTCCAAGATTACCAAGAAGAGTCTATCTCTGGGAACTCTCGAGCTGATTCGTTAACGTAGAGCCGCACGAGCCGCGGGCAATTACCAGCTGACGTCTGAGCTTGCGAAGCTATGCAGAAAAGCGATAAAGGAAGACCTCAAGGAGAGAAGAGCAGCTGTACTGGTGGAAGCCGCAGAGGCGGGGAAGAGCATTCGCAACACCCACCGCGACCTCGCCAACTGCAAGACCAAGATGACCGCCCTGCGACGCCCGGACGGAGCAATCACCGCATCCAGAAGGGCAATGGAGAAGGTCATCCACGACTTCTACTCTGATCTCTTTGACAGACACGTCTACCTGCCACCATACCGATTGGAGCACGATGCATAGGTCGTTCCTGCAGTTCTCCCTCATGAAGCCCGGCACGCCATCTCGTCGGTGAAGAATCGTACGGCACCCAGTCCCGACAGGATCAGACCCGAACATCTGAAGAATCTCCCGCCAGTTCTTGTCAAAAATCTGGCTGGACTCTCACGCGCTACCTGCCGGAATGCAAGGTACCCACCTCGTGGAAGACCAGCAAGACTGTGTTGCTGTACAGGAAGGGAGACTTGTACGACACTGGCAATTATCGTTAACGAAGCTCAATGAAGTACCGCGAGAGTACAAGAGCAGCTATGCCACACGTTCATCGACTCGAAGAAAGCCTTCGACTCGTCGATATAGAAGCGGTTATCGAAGCCCTGGGCAACCAGGATATTCCTACACAGTACATCGGAATTCTGTGAGCTCTACAGCAAATTCACGGCCAAGATTTCACCATTCTGCAAGGAGATCATCATCGATGTGGAGAGGGGTCCGACAAGGCAACACCATCTTGCCCAGGCTCTTCAGCGCCTCTCTCGAGAACGTCATGCGTCATCTGGAATGGGAAGACATGGGAGTGAAGATCGACAGTCGGCAACTACACCATCTCCGCTTTTCTGACGACGTCGTATTGATAGCACCAAACATCGAGCAAGCGGAACGAATTCTGGCTGATCAACTGCGCGTGTGGAAAAATCGGTATACGGCTGAATCTAACGAAGAAGATGCTCATGAGAAACGGATTGGTGTCTGATGCCCCATTCACGCTCAACGGAACGAACATCTCTGAATGCTCTTAGTATGATTACTAGGTCGTGAAATCAATATGATGAATGACTTCGCACTGAGCTGAGCAGGAGGAAGCGAGCGGCTTGGGGAGCCTTCAAGAACATCGAGGAAGTAGCGAAGAAGACGAAGAACACTAAGCTCCGTGCACACCTCTTCGATTCCGCGGCCCTTCCTGTCTTGACGTACGCCTCAGAGACTTCGACTCTACGAAAGCAGGATGAGCATGCGGTTGCGTTATTCAACCCGCCATCGAAAGGGCGATGCTCGGAGTTTCCCGCTACACGCAATTGAGAGAGGGAATCCGGGACTCCGCCCTCCGCTGACGATCGAAGATCGGGGACCCCGCCGTATTTGCCAAGGTTTCGAAGATCAGATGGGCCGGGCACGTCATGCGTTTCGAGGACGAGTTGGATCAGTGCGATCACCGACTGAATTCCACGGGATGTCAAGCGAACGCCTGGAAGACCGCCTATGCGATGGTCAGATGTCTCCGTGAAAGCTCTGAACAAATGGTATGAAGTTCATCGTGTCCCAGCAAAGAGAGTTCATTGGGCAACCCTTGCACATTGCGGGGAAGAATGGAGACGTTACTGGCGCCCGCTCCAGGAGCTCGATGATCAACGGGAGCACAGGTGATACAGGTGTTAAGTGAACTTGCCAACTCGATGCCCTCTTGTTAGGAAGAGTCGCGGTTCAGAAGTGTTTCAAACATATTCTTTCGTGGATATTTCCGAAACGACTTGAACAATTTAATCTCAGCAGAGTGTCATGATTACTTGCTATCTTTGAAAATAATTGAGATAGCCAAAATCAGAAGTTGTATATTACACTTCAACCTGTAAATTGGGAATGTATACGTGCAGACCTCCATTTTCAAGAATTGGATAACGCAACGAATACCGAAACCATACGAAAATTAGGAAGTTGAATTCACAAGGGTGTTATTGTAGGTTGAAGTGGCTATATGAAAATAAATGTAAGTGGCTGAGGGTTTCTGAGCGGTCATTTACATATCCATGTCTCTGCAAGCCTTTCAGCACAAATTCAAGGGGCTTCTTTAGATGGCATTATACCCAATATTGATACTAATATGGGACGTGAGGGCGTTTTCGTCGTGGCAGCGCTGCCGAGTGGTTACGTGGTTGGCCACACGTACGGTCGAGGACTGAAATACTTTATCAGTGTGTCTTTTGGATTTTGCAAGGATCCTGTGCACCAGAGAACACTTCTGCTTGATTCTCATGTTTTAGAATGCCGGACGAAGCGATGGCGATAATGACAACGTGACCACCGTCCGAAGACTTTCAACAGGTGCGGAAGCGCAGTTCAGGCTAGACATTTTCCAACACTATGTGAGTGATAATGCTACCTTCTATCTGATAAGATTCTTACGTCAAAGCCACGTCGAGGGAAAGCCTGTCCTTAGTATATTAGTCTTGGCGCACAACGTCGTGTGTTTTCGAGTCCAGTCATGTCGTTCTGGGGATCAAGACACGTTTATGGGCATACTCATTCATTAGAGTGTAGTCCTGCTATGAGGAAAAAGTCTATTGAAGCAATAGATGAAATAATCAACCGAAAAATGTAATCGTCCTTAATGGCTCCATTCCTTCAAACACTTCCCATCACGGTCAAGCGACCATTCATGCCACAATGTTCTTGGACGTGCAGAGAACATTGCTGAAAAAATTGCAAAACACGCGTATCACAGGTTCAAACACCCGACGACGCAGACGCGAGGCCAACCATGCGACCACTCTACATCGCTGCCACGACTGACGCCTCCCATTCGTGGTGTGGGTATTACCTCCTAGAAAAAAATTCGTGACTTTGTCGTGTGTGGTACGCAGTAGACGAAAGACAGATCCGCAGTCACCGTCCAAAGATCCTAAGTCGGTATACATCTCATTTCATATGCTTACTTCAACCTACCATCCTCCCTTGTCAGAGAAACGAGACGAATAAAAAAGCACTCACCACTTAGTGCATCGAGTGGATGTCACTAAATGCTCAACGGAACCTCTACGTGAAGGTCTCTTTAAACAACCAGCTTAGATTTTAATTTGGTAAATTTCTAATTTCTCAGAAAGTCATCACTATATGTAAGACATGTCACGAAATGTTCACGGAAATCTTGTTTTTAAAAACTCTGTATCAACAGTAAGTGTCATTTTACCTTGTAAGCGTCATGCTTAGCAATGATTGCGTCGAATCCAGAGAACATGTCATTTAGGAATGTGACTATTTGGAGAGGAGTAGAAGTCGATGATATTCTGGTGAATCCTGAACATAAAAGTGATGAGCGAAATGAATAAAATTGTGGCCGCTTTTGGAAGCGTTGGCCTGAACAGAAATAGAGGCACTATGTCACGTTGCGGCGCGATCACGACGCGCAGGACCAGGCTTCATGAGTTCCAAAAGAGACACGCGTCCTCGTGATGATGACTCACGCAGACTCACGCATTCATGGACGTGCAAAGATGCAAAAATTCTGTGACGTTTTGACAACTGTTACTCACTTCCTCCATTTCATGGAACGTCTCCCAATGGGGTATCTCACGGATCACACTACGGGAATCTTTGTAATATAAGAGGATTCCTGTGCTTCATTGTCTTGTGTCTTCTTTGTAATTGATAAAATAAAACTTGTCCCAGTCGTTTATTGCTAGACGACGTTTCGAGCTTTGAGCCTTTCTTCAGGTCTACAATCATCACCTTCAAAGCCTACACCAGCATCATCTAAGTTTACAAACACAGGCAAAGAATTCAAAGGGGACGATTCCTTTGGACGGAGGGTCGGTCGCGGAGGGTGGTAGATTCGGGAGTATGCTGCAGAATGGTCTCTGATGAAGTGACAAACAGTAATACGCAACAATGACTCACCGTCCCAGCTGTCCTTTAGCTTTTCCTGACAGTGAGTCATTGTTGCGTAGTACTGTTTGTAACTTCATCAGAGACCATCCTGCAGCATACTCCCGAATCTACCACCCTCCGTCACCGACCCTCCGTCCCAAAGGAATCGGGTCAGTCATTGATTGTTTCCCCTTTGAATTCCTTGCCTGTGTTTGTAAACTTAGATGATGTTGGTGTAGGCTTTGAATGTGATGATTGTAGACCTAAAGAAGGGCTTAACCCGAAACGTCGTCTATGCAATAAACGACTGGGCCGAGTTTCATTTTATCAATCACAAGTCTTTGTAATATTCGTTTTTTTATTTTAACAAGACCTTGAGTGTGAGTTTACGAAGAGTTGCTCAGAACTGCATAGGAAAACCCTAGGTTCTCTGAGTTTCATTGTGAGCCATGTGTCCGCTTGTTTTATACAATCTAAACTCTTCTAATACTTTATACGGCAAGTTTCGAGCCGTAGGCTCCCCTTCAGATCTACAAAAAACAAAGAAGGCATCACCAACGGTGTCAAGGCTTCAAACATATCAGAAAGCATGACCGCTATGGCAGTGGTCTACAAAACTTCTTGTCAGAAATGTGGGGACGAATATATTGATGAGATGACAAGACGTCTTTAACTGTGGGCTGTGAAACAACTGGGAGGAAAGGCCATGTCGCACACAACGGTGGGCGACATGGCCTTTCCGACATGGACTTAGGTTGCCGATAGACCGAAACTCATAAAGGAGAAGATTTTGGGGTCGTGATCAATATCCTCGCGCATGGAACTCAAACAACCGCGTCGAGAAACCCTAGAGGCATTTTGGATCCGGAATTGCTTGTCAAGTATTAAGCTGTTGCATAAGTTCGTATACACGACGTTTTTGTAAATATCTCAAAAACAAACCAGCCTGGAGATTAGAGGTATGCACCACCACCACTACTCGACGCCAGCGCTCAGGCAGCTTGCGATTCCATACTTCCAGAACAACGGAGGCTGGGACTTGAAAAAGTCGTCGAGCGTCTTTCTGATTTTTCGCGTCCAGATCGCTAGCGCTGTGAGGTTGGTTGAACAAGGCATAGTCAGAAGGCGATGCGAGTCAGGGCCTGTAGGAGGGTGAGCGACCAGTCACCATCCGTACTTCTCCAGCTCGGCCTGGGTCGCCTTTGCAGTGTGAGGTCGGGCGTTTCATGGTGGAAGTAGATTTTCGCATTCCTTAGTACGGTCGACGTGATCTTTCAAATTCCGCAGCTGGGCGCATGTAGAAGCGTCAATCGTCTGTCCCTTCTCCAGCAGTTCCCAGTACTCCATGCCTCTTCTGGACCACCAACAAGACAGGAGAACCTTTTTGGGGTGATCTTCGGCCTTTGGGGTGGCTTCTGGCTGTTCTCCTTTGTCGACCCACTGCCGCTTCCTCACAGGGTTATCTTAGAGGACCCACTTCTCATCTCCAGTGATCATCGAGTTGAGAACGCGAAGCTTCTTTTGTGAATCGTTAAGCAAAACCAGGCAGTGGCGCAGGTACATTCTGTCACAGTGGTAGTTGTGCGACATTGTGTACTGCAAATGCAAGCTCGGTGAGTGACAGACATGAAAGAGTACAATGTACAGGTCACCCACACGTGATGACGTAATACCAACATCCATGCGATTGAAGTAGGAGAGGATCAAACACGTGTATAAGAACTTATGCAACAACCTAATAGAAGAAAGAGAAGGGAAAAAAGGAGCAGTCAACAGAAGTCCAAGAAAAAATGCGTTCGGCGTTTTGTACTAAGTGATGCAACTATTTTTGAGCCAGTAGCTACAAACAGGGTACAGCGTCGTTTTCTGAAACACATGACGGGGTCGTACTTGGTTGCCGGGGAGGGGAGGGGTCGTATTTGGTCGTTGTTGGGAGAGGGGAGGTCGTATGTGCCTTCGAGGGGTTCGCGTTGCAATTTCCCCCGGTTGTTGACTTTTCGCGGTTTTTCCTGTCTTTGGCTATACACCTTCTGTTCCCGCGACGGAAGATTTGTGACTGAAATGGAAAATGTGGGACTTCACCGGTAGGACGCTGGGAGCATGCAGGAAAGTAGTAGGTAAGTGCTGGGGAAGAGGGAGGGGTTGTACCGAGACCCTCCCCTAGGTGGGGAGGGGGTCGTATTGGCACCACCATTTCACACATCACGATCCTGCACCCTGGCTACAAAGAAGGTGTAGGATGTAAATTGGCCAGAAATTACTCGTACATTGAGCCATGTGACTCTAGAGGCGGATCTTCTTTTGAGTCGTTCTCGATGTAATTTTTTGGTTTTTCTCCTTGCTGGATAGTCACTCAGCGACTGCAGGTTCACATACGAGCGCAACCACCAATAATTTACAATCGCAAAGCTTACTTTTGAGAATTTCTTTCCATGACAGGTGTGACAGTGATTCTTCCGATTACTGGAAGATCGTTTATAATAGTTCACAATATTGTGATATATTGTGATGACAAGCCATGGCACTTACCATTGTTTAACCATTACGACGATATCCGGATTGAAGCCATGGCTGAGACAAAGCGTTTCGCCCGTAACCCAGCAACTTTTTTGAGTTTTTCGTTCACTGTTCACATATACTGCTGTTTTTAACACACCCCTTCCCCCACCTCCCCACGATCTTTTACGTCTCACATTGAACGTAAAATACAGTTCCAGAGAAATACATCTGTCTAGATAGTCTCGGGACAGCTTTCTCCACGAAATCGCTGCAAGCGATGCAATATCACTCCATTACATTGGGCTGCCCCATGATTAATGCCTACCTATTATTCATTTTTTTCCTGCTCCAAATTTGGTTATCGCCCTAGGTGTGATGTGCCGAGGAGCGCTATAAAACTTCAGCCTGAGGTAGAAAGAATCCAGTCCTTGTAGCCAAATCAGCAGAAGTAGAAACAGATCAACGCCATTCACCTTAAAGACAAAGAAAATATTGCTGTGTCATTCTCCTCGCAACCTCGGTGGGTTATTTGTGAGCGTTTAGCTTCTTCTGTGCCTCTCGAGGTTGTTTGGTGGTTTCGACAGCATCGTCGTCTTCAGAGGCCTCAACATGTTCCAAGATGAGGTTCACGACCTACTCCATCAAGCGCCTCGTCAGCTCTAGAGGTTCCTACATCGTGTCAGGGATCCCTCGATAAAACCATAATAACGTGAACCCAAACTACAACTGTTCCCTCTCGAGCGGAGAAAGTCCGTGCACACGAGAGCTTTGTCGGATATCCCATACACCAAATGGAAATATCAAGCAGCAAATGGTTTGCACTACGACAAGCAGTACATATCAGAAAACTGTATTACTCACCCGCACTCAAAAATTGGCGATTGAGCACGTAGGGGATTAATATATGAAAGCCGTTGTCAGGCATGTAAATATTGGAGAGACGGCGAGAGCTCAAGCAGTTTGTATTGAAGAACAACTTGAGCAGTTTGTGTTGAAGAACAACTTGCTAGTTGAGATGCGGTACTCTCACATCAGCTCTGGGAAGGCATGAAGTTGAAAACACAATGGCTGATTTTGAAATGAAGCGCACGTTGCTGACGCATGAAACGAAAATTCCGGCGAGGAAAGCACTAGAGGCATTCTAGATATTTGCTAGAAAACCCAGGCTCACTAACCGAGATGAGTGTACCCAGATCACAAATGACCTCCTACCATTTACACCGCACTGCGAGCTGTAGAATGACGGAGCGTTATGTGTGTATTCGCATGAAATTTTTCATACGGAGACAATGTAGTAGTCTTCAGTTAGTAAGCAGCGACTCAGAAGCATTTTTTTTCTTTCTGTGGCAGCGATTTCTCACTCTGATAGAGTTAATCCGTGAGGTGGTTTGGATGTTACCTGGTCGCTTTATATCGATGGGATTTATGACACCGATTCGTATCATTAAGTTAGAGGCGCTTGCGGGGTAGGTTCGTTACGCTTTGAAATGTTTAGGTCTCTGAGGACACGATCTTTCAAACGTAGGCTATATTGCATGTTCTTTGCCAACAGCCCTAAAGGCCAGAAGTAACTTAATTTTCTCTTTCCCTTCTCCCTAGAGTTGTTCCGCCGACGTCGCAAAGCGGCTGTTTTTGTTAGCGTCGCTACTTGTTCCAACACAGATTCTTGCTGTGGCTTATTTCAAGTGGTTATTTTGATGACGTCTCCAGTCTTTTTCTTTGGTTTCCTCATTGGTCGTTGGTTTCTACTTCGATTTCAACGGCCTTCCTTATCGTACAGGTCTGTTAGGGCCTCTCAGGTGCTCTGCCATCGCAGTCATTGCTCTCGTGCCTTCAAGCCAATCGGAGCTCTGTGTGAATGCCGTGACAACCTTATTCTGAACTGTTAGTAGGTGTTAGCCCGAAGGGCTTCTCATTTCCATTTCAGTTCTTGAGCGGAGCTGCCTTCATGGTTCTATCACTAGGCCCGACTCACTGCGAATTAGAGCAATGAACAAGTCTGACCTTTGCCTGCGAGACACGCCCCAAACACAATTCTCTTGTGGTTCTCTCGAGCCACGCCGATCGCAAAGGGATGCAGAGGTTACATCCATTCCAAAGACTGAAGCTTCGAACCAGCAAACGCAATAGGTCAACGTCTATAGCTGTTAAGATCGTCCCCCGACTACTGAAGTCCCTCCCCGATCCCGCTATGTCATTTTGCCAGTCGGTGGTCCCTAACCGACTGGGTTCCCGTCTTTTTCGCGCGCACCCAGGAAACTTGCGTCTTCTTGTTAGGTTCACCTGGAGTTCACTCCCGCGAGACGATCCTGCCACACTGCACCTTAGCTTCTGGAGCTCTTCCCGCTATCTATTATCACCGAGGTGATGTTGTATGACGTACCAGGTAAGTTTCATGGCCCTTCATAGAGGTTCTAACTTTGCCATGATCGCACTCCAGGAGGAGCAGGAACGGGATTGGGGTAATCTGGCTTACCCACCTGATGTTACTCTTTGTAAGTCGTGAAGGGGCGTGCGTTCAGCCATTTAGCCCATCAGTTCTATGTTCTTATTTAGAGATAGCGTGCTTACGGCAAGTTTACGTTCTTAAGGGCACCGAGTAGAGGCGAGGGCGCCAGGCGGTCAAAATGCCTTCACTGAAGTCCACTCCGGAGGACTAGGTACACGTCGTCGCTGCTAGTCAGAACACTGATGCTTTTCATGGACGTCATTGTGCCAAGGGAAGTGATAGAAATTTGCGATGGACGCGATCGCTTGGGCGCGGACAAATACTTCGTCGTTTGGGAGTAACCTCGAAGTCTTCCTTACATTACTTCACTCGGCTGTTTCCTGGAGGTGGCTCCTTGCTGCTCCTTCGCAGTCTGTACTTTACCTCTCAGGTCTCCATCTTCTCATACAGGGCATCCATTTCCGTATTCTTGGCCATGAAACGGCTGCCTTAGCGAGTCGCATGCAGATCTTCTGAGCAGCGAATCCTCCTGAATTGCAGTGCACCTAACGTTACCAGTGTTTGTATGCTTCCTTCTTCTGCTTAACGATGCCCTGGACTTCGTCGTTCGAAACCATGCTGCCTTGCCACCTCTGATCCCACCTCGCGTCTCTCCCACGACTTTGGACTCTGTAGGATGACCTCTGTTCCGCTGGTCGAGGTGTCCTGGACTGGCTCATGTGGGTTTGGGGGCTCGTCCCCCTCTATTCTTCGACCGAAGCTACCCTTTTCTACCTTGTGCATTCTCAACCATTGAATTCTCCGCTAGGTTCTTTCCCTCGTTTTCTAGGAGAGGTCTATGGCGATGTCTGCCAGAAGGGACGAAGAATGAAGGCCCAGTTCTTCCCCAGGCAGTAGCTTGATATCCTTGACGGTTTTGAGAGACGATCCTCTCACCAGGGCATGGTCGATTTCCATTTGTCTTTCCCATTGCTGTAGGTTAATTTCTAAATCTTTCCTTCCGCGAAGAAGGTGTTGCAGATTGCTAAGTCGTGGGATGGCTAGATCAAAAATCCCTTCTCCGCCTTCTCTGCTACTACTCCTCGCTATTCGTGCACCTTTTCTAGACCCCTCTGTCACTTCTCACATGGCCATTCAGATCACCAGCTATGATGAGATGGTCATCTTCCGGAAGCGATCTTATGACCCTGTCCATGGTCAGGTAGAACTCATCCTTTTCCGCGTCGGAGCGTTCGGATTGTGGTGCGTACACGGTCAGTACTTCCAGTATCCCTCCTTCGTGTTCATTTTCACTTCCATGATCCGATCACTGATCTTGTTGACAGAGGAGACACAGCTCCTGAGGGATTCTGCCACCACTGTGACTACGTCATTCCGTTTGGTGTCCCCTCCATTCTAGAAGAGTCCGATCCCTTTTCCAGTCTCGCGAATATTGGCACCCTTCCATCGCGTCTCCTCAAGGCATAGGACTTCGATTCTCCTTCGTCTCATGTGGTCGGCAAACTCACGAGATATCCCGGTGAGCGACCCTACATTCAGCGTCTCAATTCGAATTACATCTGCGGAAAAAAGACTTGGAACAAGCCAAGAAAGAATCGCAATTCCCTGTCGAATTATTTTTGTTTTCCAAGGATTGTGCACTGAGATATCGTGGATGTGCTCGGTAGTGGTAGAATTGTTTTCAAATCAGTAGAAACGATCCTGAGCAAACACAAAAGTGCGTGAGATCAGGCATCCAAGACCAGGATCAGGATGACAAAATGACAGAGTAACGACCCTCACCTCAAATCCATCAGGCATCATTGAGATGAATTGAAGCAGCAATTGAAGCATTGAGTCAAATGGAAGAGACAATCAACGCGAATGAGCATTTCCATGCATTTTTAGGAATTTGGAGCCGAATATCTGTGGATACCCTTGAAACTCTTGTGGAGCCGAATTCGACGAAGGCATGGTTTGTGCCTTGGTAGAAATTGAATAGAATGCGGACATGAGTCTATACTCTCATCCACTCGGCTATCCTTGCCTCAATCTAAGCACTTTCAATGTGTTGCATTATGTCTAGGCACTACTTCTAATCGAACCGGTTAGTGGTACAACTGTCCTGGCAGTGGAGGTGCAACTTGTACAAACCAACATAACTTTGGCTGTCTAGTCATATGGATGAGATCAACGAGTTACAGGTGCCTCCTAATTTTACCACCACTGTTTAGATGCATACACTTGAACACTTCTCTAGCGTCATCGTGCGTCATTTGAGTGCCATGGGCTATCGCAGAATGATGTTTTGTTGGAAACCGCATATTCGAACGACTCTGTCAAAGCACCATGCTTGACCACTGAAGTAAGAACTACGCAGGTCAGAACGGCTGCGAAATTCGTCCACACTGTAGGGAGCCTAAGGAACGAGTGAGTTTTGCCCTTTTTCGGAAGAGCACAACGTGACCCACACTACAAAATAGACTCTTCACTGTCTGATGAAATTAGGCTCGACTGTTCTGAGACTAACAGATGTTGCGCGAATTGAGGCAGCGTCCGGCTAGAGAAAAGATAAAATGAAAGATACAATCATCTTGCGAGGGACGATAGACAATCCCGATATTGCGATCCCTATATTCACTTCTGCAACAAAGTCATCTAGCCGTCGAATAGTGAATGGCAAAAACATAGCGCTTCTGATCCTGATGTTCACTAGACATCTAATAGAAGAAATAAAATCTGAGTATACAAAAGTGGTGAAATGTGAATAAGAATTACCAGCCGGCTTCACCGGCTACACCGGCGCGCCTCCTTCTGAGATACAGCATGGCTTCGTCGAGCGGGCGCGGCTCCGCCGCGCTTAGTCTCCTAGTATCAGGCTTTTCTTTTACCTGAACAGGTGGTCATCCTTCCTTGATCAATAGCATCATACCTGCTATTTTCAACGCTATTACACTGCATGAAGTGGGGGCAAGGAGCGTTGATCAAGTGGAGATGAGAGAAAAGCCGGGTATTAGTAGAGCATTTGATCATACGAATGCAGGTAGGCGCGATGCCCCGCAAAGCCGGGCCGTATCACATAGAGGTCGGAGTGCCTGAGTGCTCTGGAACCGCCTGAGGAATTTTCAAGGCTGGCCCCGCTCACCTTGACGCACTCTCATGCCTTACACTTGTGAACCGGTGACCCCTCAATGAACTTAAGTTAATTTTTCCCGGGTTCTGTGAATTTTTTGAAATTGGTTCCACCCACCTCTGGGCACGCTCCCGTATGCCCCGCGCTTCCCAACTAAAACCCCACGCTGTTCACTACTTTTCCCTGGAATCTGGAGTGCTCTGGAACCGTTTTGCGAATTCTTTTAAATTTGGCTTCACCCACCCCGGTGCAGGCTCCGCCCACAAAGAGAGTGCGTCGCACATCCTTACGTTTGATCACTTGGGGACCACAATTCACATTTTGGCACCTTCTGCAGTGCTTTAGGACCAAACTACGACTTTTTATAATGTTCCTCGTGCCCAAATGCACGCCTCGCCTACTGTAGGCGGCCTCAGCACGCCGTAAACATGGTGGACTCTTCCCAGATGTTAATCTTCGTCATGGACTTTTCTGCGATCCCTGATCATTTTCGAGGACCGAGTTACCTACCTTTGCGGGAAGCGCCACCCATCTCAAGTACGCCCCCTCCATTTCGAGTGTATCTCTCCTGTTTGGTCGTTCATGCCTTTGTTGACTTTACTGCATTGTTTCCTCATCACGAGACTGCTCTGGAACCGAATTGATGACTTTTTTCAGTGACATCGCTAAATTTAGACGCACGCCCCGCCCACTGTGGGCGGTGCTTACCATGGGTCATGGGTGCTATTTAGGTTTTGTCCCATGCTCCATCCATCCCTACCCTGACCCAACCCCGCCAAGCTCTTCTTCAGGTGCTATGAATTTCGTGACAAACAGACACACAACACACACACATGGACATAGCCGATTATATTAGTAGGATAGCCACAAACGTGATGTGTCGTTTTGTTCGCTTGTCGTTCGTCCTTGTTCTTTTGTCTAGTGAAGTGTTGGTTCATGAACATGTCTGTCCTCCAGTCCACAAAACCCTCTGAATGAGGTAAGGCAAGCAACAAGAAGAAGGGCCCCAGGCCGACCCGGAAACGAATCGGTGTTGTGGTATGTTTTCAACGTGATAAGTGTATAGTTGTTTTATTCCCCAACCTCAGATAACACGCTCGTCCACAACTGAAGGCTATCGCGTAAGGAGGGCGGGTAGCCCAAAAGAAGTAAAAGGATGTGCTGGAGAGGGAAAGAGATGAGTACAGAATAACAAGAGAGGACAAATATCATTGAGCCCCAGCAAAACAAGTTATAAGAAAAGTGAATGGTGTGGGTACTTGCAGAACATGGCCACTAGCTTACTACTGAAAAAAATACCAAACACACAAAAAAGGACTACCTCGAATATCGGAAAAGAGCACTGTGGCGCATGAATACAGCTGAGGTAGCACCGGCTTCCCAACTTTGAGGTCTTCCGCGACGCTTCTGAAATTGAAGCGGAATTGACATTAACTTTCGCTAGTTTCGGTAAAATTATTTTGAAAACAGCATGTTCACTAACATTAACATCAGAAAACCGTCTTATTTGCAGTGGCTTAAAGAGCGGAAGCCTACTCGTGAGTTGAAGTTTGTTAAACTCTAGGTTTATTTTCCTATTCACAGTCCTATTCTGATTCGTCCTCATTTAAAGATATTTCCCGCGATCAAGTGTAACAGGTGCTCAGTCATGAACCAGTAGCTTATCAAAGACTCATCAGTAGAGAAGGAAGCGAAGAAAACATTGGGAACACCAGGAGCACAGACCCTTCCTAGCTGTGTGGCCGGCGATTTGGACGAATTCATCATGAGGACAAGTCCAATCAGTAGGATTCTGAGTGCAACCAATTCCAGTGCATATGAAACCACCCTGCGACGCTGCAGGCAAATATACACACGTGATTCCGCTTGTAAGCCTTGTTTGCAGAGCTACAAGACGCGGTTGCGCCGGCCAAGTCACGCGTCTCTAGCTTCGTTGTCTCGCCGTTGCGAGTGACAAAAGTGGATATCTCTGCGAGTGCGAACAACGATGCCAAATGCACGGAGGCATTATGCTGATCACTTTGATCGCGGGAAGTGTCTTTAAGTGGGCGTTCTAAGATTGACTCCCTAAAAATGTTTTCACTAAAAGGATTATGAGCAATTTGGCTGCTCGTGCTGAAATTTCCTCGTCACTCATATCGTCATAATAGCGAGTGAATAAAAGACTGAACATTATAGCACTGAATGCCCGCCAACTTACAGGGGAATTTTGAGTGGAAATCTGGGTAGATCGATAGAGTCTATGAGGCTATTTACGAATATAGATGGCAAATGTTATCACAATAATGCTGACTTGTAGGCAAACGTGGTGCCCCTGGCGGGGGTCGATCCCGCACCTCACGCTTTCCGGGCGCGGTGCCGGTTCGACTACTCAGCATTAACATTCAGAAAGAATTTTGATAACATTCAGAACGCGTACTGCGGCGCTAAACAGCAGTCATCATAACAAAACAACTTCGAAAATTGATGGCAAAACTGCAACCTGCATTCCACAAGCGACTTATGAGCAGCCAGGGAGTCAATCTTAGAAAGTCCACTTGAAGACACTTCCCGCGATCAAAGTGATCAGCAAAATGCCTCCGTGCATTTGGCATCGTTGTTCGCATTCGCAGAGATATACCACTTTCGTCACGCGGAATCACGTGTGTGTAGAGCGTTGCCGAGCGTCGCAGGGTGGTTCCATATGCACTTGGGGAATTGGTTGCACTTAGAATCCTGCTGACTGGACTTGTCCTCATGATGAATTCATCCAAAACGCTGGCCACACAGCTAGGGAGGGTCTGTGCTCAGGATGTTCCAAATGTTTTCTTCGCTTCCTTCTCTACTGATGAGTTTTTGATAGGTCACTGATTCATGACTGAGCACCTGTTACACTTGATCGCGGGAAATATCTTCAAATGAGGAAGAATCAGAATAGGACTGTGAATAGGAAAATAAACCTTGAATTTAACAAACTTCAACTCAAGAGTAGGCCTCCGCTTTGGAAGCCACTGCAAATAAGACGGTTTTTTATGTTTATGTTAATAAACATGTTCGCTTGATTGTCTCCTTCTGTTCGACTCATGCTTCAATTCATCTCAATGATGCCTGATGGATTTGAGGTGAGGGTCGTTACTCTGTCATTTTGTCACCCTGATCCTGGTCGCGGATGCCTGATCTCACGCCTTTTGTGTTTGCTCAGGATCGTTTCTACTGATTTGAAAACATATCTACTACTACCAGGACCATCCACGATATTTCAGTGCACAAACTTGGAAAAACAAATAATAATTCGACAGGGAATTGCGATTCTTTCTTGGCTTGTTCCAAGTCTTTTTTTCCGCAGATGTAATTCGAATTGAGACGCTGAATGTAGGGTCGCTCATCGGGATATCTCGTGAGTTTGCCGACCACATGAGACGAAGGAGAATCGAAGTCCTATGCCTTGAGGAGACGCGAATGGAAGGGTGCCAATATTCGCGCGAGATTGGAAAAGGGATCGGACTCTTCTAGAATGGAGGGGACACCAAACGGAATGACGTAGTCACAGTGGTGGCAGAATCCTCAGGAGCTGTGTCTCCTCTGTCAACAAGATCAAGTGATCGGATCATGGAAGTGAAAATCGAAGCACGAAGGGGATTACTGCAAGTATGACCCGTGTAGCACCACAATCCGAACGCTCCGACGCGAAAAAGGATGAGTTCTACCCCTGACCATGGACAGGGTCATAAGATCGCTTCCGGAAGATGACCATCTCATCATAGCTGGTGATCTTCTGAAATGGCCATGTGAAGTGACAGAGGGGTCTAGAAAAGGTGCACGAATAGCGAGGAGTAGTAGCAGAGAAGGCGGAGAAGGGATTTTTGACCTAGCCATCCCACGACTTAGCAATCTGCAACACCTTCTTCGCGGAAGGAAAGATTTAGAACATTAACCTACAGCCATGGGAAAGACAAATGAGAAATCGACCAATGCCCTGGTGAGGGATCGTCTCAAAAACCGTCAAGGATATCAAGCTCGCCTGGGGAAGAACTGGGCCTTCATTCTTCGTCCCTTCTGGCAGACATCGCCATAGACCTCTCCAGAAAACGAGGGAAAGAACCTAGCGGAGAATTCAATGGTTGAGAATGCACAAGGTAGAAAAGGGTCAGCTTTCGTTCGAGAATTAGAGGGGGACGAGCCCCAACCCACATGAGCAGTCCAGGACACCTCGATCAGCGAACAAAGGTCATCCTACACGAGTCCAAAGTCGTGGAGAGACCACGAGGTGGGATCAGAGGAGGCAAGGCAGCATGGTTTCGAACGACGAAGTCCCAGGGGTATCGTTAAGCAGAAGAAGGAAGCATAACAAACACTGGTAAAGTTAGGTGCACTGCAATTCAAGGAGATTCGCTGCTCAGAAGACTGCAAGCGACTCGCTAAGGCAGCCGTTTTCATGGCCAAGAATACGGAAATGGATGCCCTGTATGAGAAGATGGAGACCTGAGAGGTAAAGTAGCGTAGTAAAGACTGTGAAGAGCAGCAAGGGGGTCACTCTCAGGAAACCAGCCGAAGTCGGAAAGAAGTGGGAAGAGTACTTCGAGGGACTCCCAAACGAAGTATTTCCCCGCAAGGATAGCCCACGCAATTCTATCATCCACTTCTGGACAATGAGGTCCCATAAAGATGGCATCAGTGGTCTGAGAGCAGCGGCGGCGGTGATACCTAGCCTTCCTGGACTTTAAGAAGGCATTTGACCGCCTCCTCAGCCTCTACTCCGGGAGTGCTTAGAGAACGTAACGTTCCGAAGCACCTGGTCTCTAAAGTAAAGGAACATAAACGATGGGGCTAAACAGCTGTACGCACCCTCACGGCTTGACAAAGGAGTACATCGCGGTTGGGGTACACCAAGGATTAGCCCCGAGAGAGGCTGATATCAGCGTGGACCGGCGGTTTCGAATCGCTGCAGTCTGTTTGGAATGGAAGGAGACCACTGCATCCTCTGCGATGGCGGTCTCGAGAAGGAGAACGCACAAGAGCAAGGTGTCCAGGCAAAAGGTAAGACCTGCAATGCTCTAGGGCAGTGAGTGCTGGCCCATGTGCAGAACCATGGGAGCAGCTCCGCTCAGCTGAAATGGAAATTGAGATGAGCCCTGTCGCTAGACACGACTAGACAGGTCAGAAATAAGGTTGTCAGGGCAGTCATGACAGATGGCTCACATAAAGGCGAAGGCACGAGAGCAAATGACTGCGATGGCATGAGCACGTTCTGAGGAGGCCTAAAGACCACGATAAGGAAGGCGTTGAAATGCAGAGTAGAAAGCAAGCGACCATGAGGAGAACCAAAGAAAAGATGGAGGGACGTCATCAAGAAGTTCCTCACTGAAGTGAATGCCACAGCAAGAGATGCAGTGAAGTGGAAACAAGTGGCCGACGTCTAACGAAGAACAGCGGACCTTGCGACGGCGCGCGGAACTAACGCTAGGGAGAAGAAAGGGAAAGAAGAAGAGTTAAGTTCCTTCTGTGCTTACGTGAGGCTGTTTGGCAGAACATCAAAATATAGGGCCCTACGTATTTGAAAGGATCGTGGCTCTTAAGAGACCTAAACATGTTTCAAAGCGTAACGGCCTACCCCCGTCAGAGCGCCTCGTTAACTTCAGTTGATAACGAAATCGGGTCATAAACCCAATCGAAAAGCGACAGTAACATCCCAAACGCACCCACGGTTGAACTCTTCAGGGTGAGAAATGCGCTGGCACACGAGAGCGTTAGTCGGCTGTAAATGAGGACTACTACATTGTCTCCGTTATGAAAAATTTCATGCGAATACACACATAACGCTCCGTCATTCTACAGCTCGCAGTGCGGTGTAAATGCTAGGAGGTCATTTGTGATCTGGGTACACTCATCTCGTTAGTGGAGCCTGGGTTTTCTAAGCAAATATCTAGAATGCTCTAGTGCTTTCCTTCGCCGGAATTTTCGTTTTCATGCGTCAGCAACGTGCCGCTTCATTTCAAAATCAGCCATTGTGTTTTCAACTTCATGCCTTCCCAGAGCTGAGTGTAGTATACCCGCAATCTCAACTTGCAAGTTGTTCTTATAATAGCAAACTGCTTGAGCTCTCGCCGTCTCTCCATATTTTACGGAGTTTACATGCCTGACAACGGCTTTTCAACTATATTAATCCCTCAATCGCTCAATTTTTTTACTGCGGGCCAGAGTAATACAGTTTTCTGATATGCTACTTAGTGTCTGTTGCGAACCCAGTTGCTGCTTGATATTTTCATTTGGTGCATGGGATATCCTACTAAGCTCTCGCGTGGCACGGACTTTCTCCGCTCGAAAATGGAACCGCTGGTATTTGGATTCATGGTCGGTTATGCGTGTTATAGAGGGATCCCTGACACGATGGAGAACAGTCATTACGGACTTCTATCGACCTCACAAGTAAACAGTGCTACGAGGAGTCGCCTACGAATTGTCTATTTTTCAGATCGACGGTGATCACTAACAACAGCTGAGTTTCCTATGGGACATTTGTTTACGCCGCCTTTCTTGCCATTCAATAGTCTCCAAAGAAGACCAAAGTCGAGAAATACCCGTACTAGATGCAGACCAATTCTATACTAGATCGATACTTTATGAAGCTGTCTTATTATATATTCGACTCAAAGCGAAATGGATGCCTCTTTCGAACTATTGAATGAGCAGTCGAACAACATCAAACTCACCCGGGAAAGGCCGTCGAGAATTGGTGTGCCGTTCCTAAGTATGCAATTCCAGCTCATCCAATTAAAACAAAGCGAGCTGTAGTAACCAGTATGTTCAGGGTCGCCAGTAGGTATCGACCGGTATCGAGTTGAAAAGAGAATCCCTGAACATTGCTCAGGGCATTGCGTTATTCAGTGGGTGTCCTTGCTCCGAGGTTGCGCGAAGGGGGTATTTCATATGTCTGAGAAATAGCTTTCGATCGATGCCTAATGAAGGTGTTTTTTGCTGTCTTTCATTTTCGATCAAGTGAGTAAGGCAGTTCGATCCCTACAACATCGGATCTGCAAGACGAAATTAGGGTTGTGGAAGAACCCTCATCTAACCTTCAACGTCTCTGGTTCGCAACCGTCTGTACGACACACTGTGTGACACTCCAGAATGTGTCGTTTGACCCTTTGGAAAGCAAGATGACTGCACGAAGTCGACAGACGTCTATCTGATACACTGCCGAAGCCTTGGAAGTGAGTATATGGGGGAAACAGGTCGTCTCTTCATGTGCGGTGCGGGTCAAATAACATCTGGCAGTTGAAGGGTGGCAAGGGCAAATCCCGCTTGGAGTCCATCGGATTCAGTATCATGGAGGCACGCATTCTATGTACCGGTGACCAAAATACGCGAGATCACATCGCGTAAGACATTTTAGGCATTCTGGATTGCCGCGAAGGACCCTCAGATGAATAGAAAGGGAGAGTATGTGGCCATAGTCCATGAGCTGGCACCCTTTCTCGATCATTGCAAATTTTGATCTACTATGAGGTTGAGAAGGGTAAATAGTGATAATTACTCATGGCTAAGTGTTCCTCACGCTGGTCAACTCCGCATCGAGCCGGCTGATCAGGGGGCCGTAATTTTTATTGATTGATATCGAGATGCCTCACCTCTAGGAAAGTTGTCTTGAGGATTGTTTAGGCGCTTGAGCGGGCAAGTCACATATTTTCCATTTCAGACTCAGACGAAGGCATCAAAACGTAGGCCTAATAATAAAGCCATCCAATCTCGTACAAGCTTGAAGAAATACGAGAAGGATATCTATCACGCCAAGATTGCAAGAAAGCCACACGTGTCCTACAAGAATGTTTTCTCCGATTGTGGGATCGAATTTCAGATCAATTTGACTTCGTCGTGGCTTCTCAAATGGAGAGCCTACGATCGGTTATAATTATCTGAGCTGTTCATAAGGAAGGTCGTGTGGACTACAACGAGCACTGCTGTATCAACGACAATGCTGTGTAGTTTCACGTTAGAAACTTGTAAGGTTATCATTCGATTATAGTTCGGTGGTTATTTATTGTACCGGAGCAGGCGAGTTCCGTCGTGGCAGGGTACGCTACTGGAGGAACGTTGCCACCGGATCAGGTGCATTGATTCTTTGGTTGCCGACTTTCTTCTTTTCTAATTAACTATTGTTGGACCGATTTTTTTTTGTTGTTGTGGATGTTCTACCTTACTCTACTTCTAGTGGCGGAGAGCATTTATCACACTATTTTGCTGTCTATAGCCACTGCCTTTTTTTAGTAGTTAATTATCAGAACACCGACCTACTCTCCGTTCAAATTTCGGAGAGCGTCGAAAAGGAAGAAGAAGACCTGACTCCGATTCACTCACGCCGCCTCACTTTTCGAGGGCCGTTGATGATCTCACAAAGAACCAGTGCACACCGCTGCACGTTGCACCCTGTTGCCATTTCTGTTGGTATGTAGGAGTCAACAAAACTACATGTCTAAGAAAAGTAGCGTTGAAGGAAGAGAACACTGAAAGTGTTTCGAAGTTTTTAGATTGTCCTTCTCATAATAAGAACTCCTCAAAGGTCTCTTTTCCCTCTTGAAAGGTCTCAGCCTAGAGTTGCTCCCGAGTGTCTTTTGAAAAATTTGAGCGCAGAAGATCGGTTGTAATCGTAGGTGTATCCGAGAATTACAGTAAAATAATCCGAGATGAAGTAGAGCATGATAACCGTTGTGTACAACAACTTTTCGATTATCTGCCGATTGATTGTACCCCTGTCTCTACGTATAGAAGAGAACGTCTCAGTCTGAGGTACAACAGAATTCTTAAGCTGCTCTACTTAAATCTTTTTTCGCCAGGCTTATTTTGCGACGGTCACCCCGACTGATTCGATTCCCGCTCAGAAAAGCGCTTCTATCAGGCTTCCTTATCCAAGGAGAAACTTGAGTGGAAACGTGCTGGAAGGGAGGTCGCTCGTGACAGAAGAGAAGCTGAGAGTAGACGTTGCACTCCTCAGGGAATTACTAGCTTGATATTGTCCCAGGCTTCTCGAGAAATTGATGAATCGCTTATTATTTCTTAAAACTCAACCCATACTCCAATAAGGTTGAACATACAGGGGGAAAAGTCACTTTTCCTCCTTGACCTTCGAATTCTACCACCATTTCAACAGCATATTAAATACTATCATGACACTCCGCCACAGCCTTTTGGAGGAGCGCCGTCGAGAAATTCTGCCATGCAACCGTGATTCGGTACCTGGCTTTAACGAGATAGCTGATTTCGCGGCTACTGTAGACCACCTTGTTGAGCTCCGCCCGAACTCGGTAATTGAGAGATTTTAGGTCAGGGGACATAGTTAAATATTCCATCTTCTTCAGGTACTCAACGCCCTTCCATTCCAAGTAGGCGAGAGTTTTTCCAACGCCCTTCGATTCCATGTTGTGGCACCCAAACCTGCAGCAGTACAAAATTCCCAAAAAGGTACGGGCGACTGGGGAGGATATTCTTCTCGAACTACTCGATGTAACCGCCAGCGCGAACCTTCAGCCCGAGTCCACGAAGAAAATGTCGATCTTCCCTTTCAGGCACGTCCGGTCCATACCATCAACTCGCGCCTTGGCGATTACGGTGAAGATGATGTCCTAGACCGTAGCGACGTTGTCGGAGCTGCTCGATGTTGGGGGTTTTCGAGATTGAGAGTGCTGGTCTCCAGATAGCTATCCATGGGCAACTCCATACTAGTTTCGTAAGTAAGTTTCGCAGCTGCTTGAAGGTGACATAAATTCCGAAGGTCTTCTCCAGTCAGGTTGCGTCCTGCTTATCGAGGAACAGCTTGGGTATCTTCCGCCCTGGTACTCGTACCAACATCCTCCGCCTGGGCTGCGAAAACTTTGCTGATATGTGACTTGGTCGAAGTGACTTTTTTTGCCCCCCCCCCTGTATAACACGTTTGCTGATTATGCTATACACTGGCTAATATTAGCTCATTTCCCAAGGATGTCGATGGATTATTGCTCCGATTACGTAATGGTAGCATAGGTGCTGTAGCTTCAACGGGACGTGGTTGTCTGATATTATCAGTACCAAGTCTTTGTTGGGAGATACTGCGGTCAGTCCTCAGATGTGGTGATAGGCACAAGAAACTAGGGGGCGGCTGCGATCGCCAAAAAAATTTCCTTTCCCCGGACAATATTCAAGGAGTCGCTAGCAGATGCACATGACATTATATGCGACCTTAATATGGCGTCTTCTAGTGTGAGAGTGGTCCGAGTTCATAAGGCTCCACAACAATGTTTGAGCAGTTGCTCAAAGCTATTGGCGACCTAGCAGGCACCAGTCAATCGGCTAATCTACTTAGTGATTTCAATCTTCCTGGAATTTTGAGGCAAAATGAAAGTAGGCCTCAAAAAAGCGGAGTACGGCGTTTCGCTTTGTTGGAATGTGTAAATGTCTCAATTCTGATCAGTCAAAGGGAAAGAGTTCACATGGGCAAAACATCTTGGCCCTTGTTCTAACACTAACTCACAGCTTGTACTTAATACTGAGTCCAGCCACTACTTGGTAGTAGTGATCATGTATCTGTTGCTTCTGATGTTAACATTCAGACGGTACAAAATGACAAAACAATGTTCATACGTGCCTATGGAAATGCGAACCGATCAAGGAATACCTTTGCACAATCAAACAGTTTCGATCTTTTTAGAGCATTGACTCAGTCAATGAACTATATCGGCTTTCTTTAGCTGTGCTCAATTATACTACCGGTTATTCTTTTCACTGGAACCTCAAAAGACCACTGGCGGGCACTTTCCGCCATATTCAGTCAGATTGAGCAATAAAGATAAATTGGCGTGGCTCAAGGCTGTATCGAGAGGTAACCAAGCGGATTTAGATGAATACAATAAATCGTGAGTCATTTTAAGGGGGTAAACAAGTTCCATAGTCAAATGGGGAAGGAAGTTATTTACTCTACGAATAAAATGCTTCTTCTAGGTCCCTTAGTAGGTTAAGAAAAAGTGAGGGTCTGGGAATTGTTTTGAATGAGAACGGTGATGCGGTATGTTAAAAAAGGGGCAAAGCTGAGCTTCTGGTGAGCGTCTTCGCTAAATCCTTTCATGAAGGCGATGATACTATTGTACTGCATAGTGGTCCTTCATTTCCGCTGATGAGTGACTCGCTCTGACTCATCAGCGAAGCATTATTTACATCACTGATCCGATGGTTCAAACCCGTTCAGATACATCGGATCATGTCCCTCTTGCATTCATCAAAAAGATAGCTCACATGATTTCTGGACCACTTACCTTTCTGTTTAACTTGAGTTTTATAGAGCTGAAACACCAACTAGGTGGCGTGCTTTATTCTGAGTTCGAATCCCGGTGAGCCTCCTATTCTTACCCGTCCAGCTTCAGACCGGTCAGCATTACCTCCATATTTGTCAGGTTGTTCGGAAAACCTTCAAAAAAAGGGTCATCACGCATTTGGAGCACTGATATAATTATATGATACAATTTCTGACACCAACAGGTCTTTCAGAAACGGCCATGCTTCACTTGAAGGCAAAGCTCATGATCATTCGCCATCACAGATAGTGATTAGGGGTTTCCTCATAGACGACAAGGCTCTGAGTAACTCGATAGTGAAGAAAAAAAAGCCAAACGCCTCAAATAGATCCTAAATATGGCCTCTTCCCGATCCCAATTTGCATGTGCCCATAAACTCCATCTCCAACGCTACGCCCTCATCCGCACAACTCAGTTCCCGATAAAAACTCTACGGCCGTTCAAGTGGCGATTTTCATGCTTTTTTGCCCCGCAGCTTCGCTTTCACTGACAGACGGGCCTTGAAGACGGAGTCTGGAGGCGGAGCCACTGGAGAAAAGTAGGCGTCACTAGACTTATATTGCGCTATAGCGTCCCCCTCTTATAATTTTAATGCGAAACCTGTACAGGTTGTTTGTCGCGGGCCAGACTACCTCCTCAACGCCATATTTTCAACGTCTACACCAGACCATCGTACCTTTAACGATTGGACAACTCAACTTGAATATGGCCCCGGAGCGGACGTGATTTATTTGGACTTTGCGAAGACGTTCGACAGAGTGTCTCATTGAAAGCTCATCAAACTTCCCACCGTTGGTGACCACTCTATTGTTAAATGGATTGACTCACTCCTCACCGACAGATTTGATCTAGTACGAGTTAGGGAATTCTGGAACTTAGGCGGGTGCACAGTTGTGTGCCGCGAAGTCTTGTCTCCTGTTCTCTCCAACATATTCACACTTGAACTACCGCGTCTCAGTACATCTACAGCAGTAAAGTGTGCTGCCTTCGCGGAGGACTTCATGTACCACCCGATCGCCTCTTGGACAAACTTCTGTTGCAAGATGCTATCAACCAGGTTGGCACGTGGGCAAACCAGTGGGGTTCGCCTCTTTCTAGGGGGAAGACTAAGACCCGTATTCCAACAGTGATCTGATGTATTAGGTTGTTCGAAAAGCCCTGCGACACTTTGACCAATTTTTCGCACTAAATT